>VZTG01021101.1:19376-136287 GCA_013397845.1 Melanocharis versteri | reverse complement strand
GGCGGGCAGGCGGGCACATCTTCCTCCCTCGCCTGCTTCTTGGCTGGCTGCGCTCCCTCCCGGCCTCGCTCCCCGGCGGCTCGGAGCGCAGCGAGCCCGCTGCTCACCTCCCCTGCCTCCCGGCGCGGCGGAGGGACCAGCGCTAACCCCGGCCCTCCGCAGTCTTAAAGCACCACCAGGTCCGCACAGTGGAAAAACCCAAGACCAATAGAAGAAGGCAGCAGAATTTCCTGCCTCTCAATAGTTGGCTGAACTGCGGCCGTTTGGCATCAGCTGAGTTGTATATGACTAATGTGTTGACAAGTCGTGTGGGGGGGACTGGAGGAGGGGGCCCTTCTAGAAGGTCACAGCCCAGACAGGCGAGTGCATCAAATAATTGACTGGGATTCTGTGCACCGCTGAAGGAAAATACATATATCCACACACGCACGCGTCTTGCAGTGCTTACACAGGTCCAGATACTATTTGGCCTTTCATCTGCGTCTCTTTCTGTGGTGAGACGTTTTTTTCCCCCTGTAGTGAAAGAGTAAATTACAGTCTCTCTAACTAAAAGCAATTTCTGCGCCTATTCTTTCTTCACATCTGTGATGTGAAGGTTCGTCTAAAAAGGAAAAGGAAAAAAAGCAGAAAAGGGGAAAAATATTAAATGAAGACAGCTAAAAAAAATCAATATTGTGAAATACATAACAGCATTAGGGCAACTCTGGATTTAAGCTGTGAGATGAAAAGCAAATACAACAAAGCAATAAGGCATCTCAACCTGCAGAATCCCCAGTGTGTTACCAACAGGATGACTTCACATTTGGGGGATGATATTTTTCTGAGAAAATGCTTTACAGCACCAGACATTGCCCTGCTGCCAACACCCTGCCTGGTGCACTGCAATGAAATCCAAGAAAGGACGTCCCCAAAAAGACATTAGGATGGACATCTGCAGAAAGCTCAGCAGCAGTGCTGGGCAGGGAAGGAGATCTGCCTGGAGATGTTCCTGAAGCCATAGAGGACAGGTCAGAACACATCCCCGAGGCATTGTATAAGGCCCTTCTTTCTAATTCTTGAGAAAACCAAACTGAGGGACAGTGAAAGCCATCAGGAGAGGGCTCAGCTCCCTGCATCCCATTTGGGCTGGGCTACCAGCCAGGAGAGGCTGAAGCCTTGGAGGGAAAGCAGGAGAGGAGAGACCAATATTGGGCAGGGAGTCATGGCTGCATGTAAGGAAAAAGGTGTGGGCAACCAGGCAAGCTCTTCAGGGGAAAACAGAATCTGACGCTGTTAAACAAAAATTAAAGAGAGAAGTGCAAATGTCTCGGGGGAGAATTGAAAAAATAGAAGAAAAAAACAAAAAGAAATTTGGTTTTATTGGGAGTGAAGTTCTGTTAAAAATAACAATACTTTAATCTGTTTAGAAGAGAGCTAGTGACTAGCAGAAATGCTTAAGTATAGATTTGAGAGCATCTGGGAGAAGTTCATGACAGATTTGTTCAGGCAGCTCTTTCAGAATTGCTTTGTTTCCTCTTCCGAAGCCCAAAACGTGTTTGGGGCTTAAGAGATACAATGTTCTACCATATAGAGTAAATAAACCTTCTTCTTATACCTTTCTACCTCCTCTACTCATCTACATAACTCTGGTAGCCCTTAGCAAATTTCAGCTTCCTGTAGAGATGTCTCAAAAAAGTTTCTGTGCATTTCAGCTCGTTTAAAACAACCACAGCAGCTGCAAACTAAAAGAGTAAATCTTTAATTTGTTCTTCCATGGCACCAAAAGGCAAAGGGACCAACTTCCAGTGGGTACCTAATAATTTTTAGCAGAATCCAACCAACTAGGCAGCTTAATCCTTGTCCTGAGCTGGGTTTAAGGAGGGGAGGAGGAAGGCAGGATGCAATTTTGCATGAAATCAGGGTTCACTGGTCCTGCTGCCCAGGGAATGACTTGACTGAAACCTAAATTCAACAATCTACTGAAGTGGAGAAAGAAGACAGTATTATAACTTCCACACGAAGTACATGAAATTGGTCGGGATGCTACTTTCCAAGTCTGGAAAGTCAAGCTTGATCAGACTTCAGCTGCAGTCAAGACTACTCAAGGTCATCAACCAAGGAGAATCCCCATTTATGCTTGCTTGTTGTTGTTTGTTTAAAACAGAATGTTTTAGATTAAGTGGCTGGAGATTATTTAATTCTTCCTAAAACAAATTCAACAGTTTTGCAGCCAAGTACCTCAGTTAAGACTTTGCATATAACTATATCCTCTCCGGAGGAAAAAAAAAAAAACTTTTGAAGTTATTAATTTAGTTGTAATGATCAAAAATCTTAAAACAGTCTTAAACTCTTAATCTGGGTTTAGATCTTCTGCTGGTTGACTCTGTCAGGTTGACCATCCTTGCTTTCTGCAGCCACCACTCAGCTTGGTGAGGAAGATCTCTTGAAGTTACCAGAGATATAGCAACAGCTGAAATCAGCTGACGATCACCCTAAATGCATCTCAGACAGCATTTCAGGCCACGTTGTACTGCAGGAGGCACAAGGAGAAGATTTTATGTTAGGACCTCGCTGAAACCCCGAAGCATTTGAGCCATCCAGCTCCAATGGGATATCCAGAACACCAGCATTCCCTCTGACAGTTCTGGCCACACACACTCCAACTCTGCCCTGAGCCACCAGCGTGAAGAACATGCAGAAACATCACCAGCACGATCAGTCCGACCCCATCCCACCCAGTCATCAGCTTGCAGCTGAAATACCTCGACTGAAAACCACAGGAAGGGTTAAAAGGTGAGGTCTGCCCACCAATTTTGCCATGCACCTGCATCATATTCTCTTCTTAAGTGAGCAGACACACAAGGAATGACCACAGCAGACCAACACGAGTAAGAGCTGCCTCGTGGAAAGCCTTTGTGAAAATGAAGTAGGTTACAAGGATCCAAGTGGCTGAATGTTTCCACATCCCCACACTGGAAGATGATGTATCTGGTGGATAACTCCTATAACCAGTCTTGCAGGGGAATTCTTTCTTCAAAGGAAAATGTAAAATGGCCTGCCTACAATAAGTCTGCATTGATTGGGACTTTCAAAAAAAAAAAACAAAAGAAAAAAACCCAAAAGAATCTTCCAAGGAGCAGCAGCAATAATTGGTTCTATTCAGATGGTGCATGGTTTCATAGGCTTTGGGCTTTAGGGAACTCAGTCAAATATCTGCCATTGAAGCATTCAGCTATTCAAACAGAGCCCCTCATTGTCATTCAGAATGCAAAAAGCTCATTTGCAATTTCAGCTTTGAAAGTGGTTTTAAAAGCACCTGGAGGAAGAAAGAATGGGAGGGAAGTAGAGAGGAAGTGAAGGGAAAGCGTGGTGAGAGAGGAAGTTCTCAACAGTCAGAAGACCTGGGGAAGAGAAACAATAAAAAATGAACATGCCTGAAATCAGAATCTAAATGAACGATCAGCCCAGTTTCTTGGAGAGATGACACCTTGGCTCAGTCATCTCTCAGTTTCTAAATCATTCTGTCTCTCCTCAATATTGACCTCTTTCCCTGACTGGAGTTTTCTTGACTATTTTCTTGCAGTGTAGTAATTTGAAAGGAAAATATGAGTTATTCTCTTGTAGACTAGGTAAAGACAACCACAGAGGGCTATAACTAAGCAAACTCAGTTCTACATTTAGTCATGATTTTCATTTTAATAAGATTTAGAAATGTTTTCAGTTCTGCTAAGAAAGGAGTTGTAGTCCCAGTCAGCTTAAAAACAAAACCAAAGAAAGCAGCATACCCCCCTGAGATAATTAAATAAAGAAACAAAACCTGGAATAGCTCAGGAAGATTTTTTTTTCCTTTTTTAATGAAAAAATGCAAGGAATTTGTGAATATTTGGCTGAAATATAGTCCAAAGCATTCGAATCTCGGTCTTCTGAAACAAACTGTGAAATATTCTCCATCTTCTCTCTGATTCGTATCTGTTTTAAAGATGACAAGTTTGAACCATTCTTCCCGAAATTTTCAGGTAAACTAAAGCTTTGTCACTGCACCCATAATAAAGGGAGATAAACTCCTAGAGGGATAAAGGGACCAGAGGTTCAGAAGGGAAGAGGAGCAGAAGTGGGAAAGCTTTTTAGTAGCTTCCATCACTCTGGAAACAGGAGAATCAAAAGCCTTGTGAGAACAGGTTTTGCTCAGAAGGCTTCATGCCCGATTTGATACTGGAAAGATTCAGATAAATGTTGAATGCTTGTCAAAACCAATCGCTAAACCTTCTGATATTCACTGGCTACCAAGCTTAATGCTCATATCTATAAGCTCACAGTCAGCCATTTTTATCAGGGCAAGCTGCAAAAATTAAATATTTTCCATGAGACACTTAAGAATGGGAAAGGAATTCCCAGTTCTGTAAGTACCATTAAGAAGATACCAGTTGAAAAGCTCTGTTTGTTACCATGCATCTGGGAATGCTCAAGATGGGGAAACAAAATCTGAAACATCCGCATGCAGCTACTTGTGAAAGCATCTGTGCTGCTGATACCTATCTATTCCACCCCAAAAAATGCAAGGGAATAAGTACAATTTGCTTCATTTGAAGCCATTGACTGCTCCAAGCTGATAATGTGCAGGAATATTGTTATCTGGCAAAAAAATGTGCTCTCTCGCATGACCCGTTCTTACAGTACACACACAATTAGCCATTCAGTCTTGATATGCTCATGAATTAAAGCAGCAGCTTTCAAAACACTCTGGATGGCTTAATACACACTGAGCTCTAAAGCATAAAATGGGGATTATTTTTTCTTTTTTTCCCTGCCTGAAGTTACTCTTTTGTCGTGCAGCTCGTTCCTGGGGTTCCGGTAGCATCTGGAAGATGTGAACAAGCCAGCTTTCCCCGTTAGGTGGTTCTGTGAACACAGGAGCAGTGGGAAAAGCAATTTCCTCTGGATATTTGGTCAGAAGGCTGAAGACCTGAGTCAGATGTCTATGAATTTTTTCAATTTTTTGAACAACTTGGAGTGGGATTAGTCTCTCTCTCTCCTCTGCCCAGGTGAGTGTTTATACTCTTACACGCATATTAAAGCAATGAATTAATTATACTCTACTTAAACCCAGCAAGCAAATGGATTGAAGCTGGACAGCAGGTTCAAAAGTTATTAGAGAGAAGGAGGGGAGCAGCTGACAAAGATGTTTCTTAGAAATCCATGCTAGAGTAAGGCATGGAAAAATCCAGTCTGTGGGAAGGATTTTAAAGCCCCGTGTATGATTCATGTTTTCTTGAGAGAAAACCAGATTTTTCTATTTCAAGCAACATCATCAAAACATAGGGTAGTGATTATTTTTTTGATGCTGTAGACTTCCCTTTTGCATTGCACCTTGCAAACAAACAAAGAAGGTAAGATTCTCACTGCTTAAAGGACTGCCAGCTAAAGGAAAAATATTTCCTTTCAGAGGGGAGAAGCCAGGAGAAATATACATTTTTTTTAATTTTCACATCTTCATACAGACAGGTTTTTTACTAACATAGGAAATAGGGTAGGGGAGGAGGGTGGCATGTAAAACAGCTAAATAAGAAAGGTGGGGACACAGCATACAACCCTTCAGCCAAGTGTTTTGGGTGGAAACGTGGGCTTGAAGAAGGGCAGAGAGGCTTCTCCCGGTGCTAATTGGTTCTTACAAGAGGAAGTAGCATAACGTGACACCCCAGCATTATGGCACTGGAGATACCCGTGGAAAGCCTCCAAATAAAGATGAACTGAACCCTTCTGTGTGTCTGATGTGTGTGCAAAGACGAGACATTAAAGACCATGGCATTAAACGATTGTAATGCCAAGATAGGATGGAATGAATTACAGACACAGAAATCATAGGAACAGCTGTGCCACACTGTACATATCATAACCTTGCAGCACCAAAGGGATGAGTCAAGAGGACTCTTTCATTTCTAAATCTGATTTTCCATTATTTGGGTTAGGAGTCAGAGCCTTTTAGCAAAAGATCTCGGGCTCCTCTGGGTTTGGAGGCAGGCATGTCTGTATACACACAACTGCTTCTCATTGAAAAGAAGTGGTAGGAAAAGAGGAAATTTGAAGGAATATCACCGTTTCAACAAGGCTTTTAAAAAAAAATTAACGATGGTTTCAAAGCTCTGCAGATTTCTCTTTAATAATTGTTACAGTGCAATCCATTAAGGACTGTAATCATGTGGGAAGAAGGTTATCCCTGGTCCTGAGCCAAACACTGATTTCTGTTACCTGCTCTGGATGCCAGTGGCTCACAAGGAGTAGCAACCACATAAACAAAACAAGAATAGAACTACTGGGAGCCAATACTCCCCTGGCCAGAGTCAATACAAGGAAGGCATCAGGAAGAGCAGAGCTCTCCATGCCTCGGGCGATGCGCAGTGTCCTCCACATTTTCATCTCCCTGACTCCCACCTGCTTCCAGGCACCGAAGAAGAGGCGATATCTCTGCTTGCAGGCTGCTGGGAGCACGTGTGAGCATGGCTCTCCCCAGCCCTGGTGCAAAGGAGGGGCCGCAGGGGAGCAGCAGGACCGCAGAGCAGCGGTGCAGCAAGGATGCAGGGTTGCCAAGCAACAGCCTACCACGGGAGGGGGGAGTTAAAATGGGATATAAACTGTGTTTGCTCGTGTGGGGCCACAGCAGCCCTCCCATCTGCTTTTCCCCCTGCTTCCAATGAGTTGTGGGTCTGGATTTCACGAGGAGGTTTGGCCACAAGTGTGTCCTGCACCACGAGCTCCAGCCGGCTCCTCCAGGAGGTTGCAGCAGGGAGAACCGTAAGAAATATTTCCTTTGCCAACTTGTTGTCATGGATAATGCAGCAAGAGCAGGAGCAGGCTGCTGTGGGTTCTCCAGACAGCGTGCCCCAAGACTCAGGAACACAGAGTGAAACCAGACCTGCCCCATTCACACATCTGTGTCAGTGATGCTCCATTCTTTTTCTCAGAAACACAACTTAGGCGAGATTTTTTCCTTCACACCATTCTATGCAACAAGTGGAGCCTCTGTGTTATTTCCATCTAAAGTTCTCATCTCTATTCTGTGAGGACATAAACATTTGAGGGCATGGCATCAAAAAGGTTTCAGGCAAGAGCCTAAAAACTTCCAGCCTTCACCTATTCTGGTGAAGAGGGACCAGTTTGAGAGGGGATGGAATAAACAAGAATAAAAACTCCTGACAGCTCATGGGGCTGGACCACAGATGCTGGAAAGGCTTTTCTGGAGGCCTCAGGGATCTCAAGCCTCTCTCTGCAAGGACAATCCACCACCAACCCAGCTCCTCACGGCCGTGCCACACCACAGCTTCCTCCAAAGCCAGCTGCTAGTTCCAGCTGCAAAGCCCTGTGCTGCTCTGCCTGTTCCTTGGTGCAACTCAAGGTTTTCAGTTTAACCACAAAAATTATTTGTGATCCTCCCTCTTCTGTTAACCCTTTCTTGCACGTCCACACTTTATAGCCATTAGCATCAACAAACTGTGTGCTTACACACTGCTGCACAAGTAATTTTGACTTCATATTGCGTTGTCTGTAACTTATCATTATTTACAGACAAAAGAAACAAAAGACTGTGAAGGAAACTGCATTTGCATTTACTTTTAAGGACAGAACATAAGTTTTACCAGTGGAAATTGTTCACGGATAAGATGGGTACATTCTCTGTGCATTTCAAGTCATTAAGTCATCCAGGGAAACACAAAAGGTTATAAAACAGACACTTATCTCTCTTTCATCCATCTATTTTTGTCTCCTTTAATAGTCAAAAGAGAGGAGAAAGCACATTTAGAGATGATTCCTCCCACCTTAAAGTGATTGGCCAGGGTAGAACAGGAATCACACCTTGGAAGTTCCCATTCCTCTCTCTCCCAGCATCATGTGGAGGAGCTCCAGTGAATTGCACCATAAACACTTCAAATTAAGCGAGATGAGCAATGTCCAGAGCAGCCAACTGTTGCTGAGGTTTTAAATAGCAGCAAGCCCACAGGCAGGATTTGAAGGCAGCTAATGGAGATCTTGTTTTTTGGGAGGAAATTCTTCTACGAGAGCAGAAAAGCTGTAAGTCTGGCAGACAAGTGGAGTTTCATATGCTGGCTGGAGATGGAAAATAACTCCAAATGCTTTGTGGGAGAAGTTTGGTGGGGCTGTGTTATGGAGGACTCTAGCAGTAGAGGAGAATTATGGGGTAGAGAAGCAATGGGATATCCTGTCCCATGAAGGGTTTCACATCAAAATGAAAGCCTGGGTAAACATGAGTGACAGCAATACACTGAAATGGTATTAAAGGAGAAAAATCAAAATTGTCATGTCGTCAACTGGTGACAACACATCTGGAGTACTCTGTACCACTTCTGGTCTCCTCAGACCAAGAAAAACTCAGACAGCACTGGAGTCTAGTGAAGGAACCACAAAAATGGTTGAAGAGTTGGAGAATCTGATCCATGAGGAGAGGCTGAGAGAGCTGTGACTATTTAGACTGGAGAAGGCTTGAGAGGATCTTAGTAATGAGTAAAAATAGTGGATGGGATGGTGTAAAGAAGGTGTAGCCTGGCTCTTCTCAGTGGTGTTCAGTGAGCAGACAGAAGGCAAAAGGCACAAACAGAAACCAAGCAGCTCTATTTAAAGATATGATTTTACGTATATATGTATATAATGTATTTATTTTTTCAGTGAGGGTGAAAACCACTGCCAGAGGTATCCTACAGAGTGTCCATCCTTGGAGTTATCCAAAATTTGACAGGACACAGTCCTGAGCCACCTGATGTAGCAGTTGACCCTGCTTCGGGCAGCAGGGCTGGTCTACACCTGCCAAGGTCAACCTCATGGATCTGTAGCAAAACCACTGGTTCATTTCTTTCTCCACAGAGAAGCTGATCAGGTCAACACAGATTGGTACTGTTGTACTTCTTGTTCATTTCCTTGGGGACTGTTTTTTGGGTTTGGTTGGGGTTTTTAGTTTTTTTTCTTTTTTTGAAGTATAGCCACCTGTCAAAATGGTCTCAACCACCAACACTTATTTTCAGGTAATGGTGGCTCATTTTAAAAGCCTGCCTTTACTAACAGTTACAACAGTTGGGTTTTCTCTGAGTTGAAATGCTCATAAAGTTTATTGAGTAAACAGTGTCAGTATCATCTGTGCAGGAGAAAAAATGGGCAAATAAAAAGACCTTTCCTGCCTTCCCTGTAAAGGACTGCAGTTTAGTGGAGAGGGAAGCAGGCTGAAAATGCATTTTCTCCGCTATTCTGGAATAGTTCTCCCAAAACCACAGACCAGGCAAACCCCCCCGTGGCTCTCCACCCTCAGCACAGAGAGGTGGGTGGCAGGCAGGCCACAGCCGTGTGCAGGGAAGGACTTTGGCATGTGGCACCTGGCACAGAGAGCCCATGCCTGTCCCCAGAGCCAGCAGGGATGCACGTTCCACACATCCTGTTCCATCCACTCGGGTCACATCCTTGCTGATTCACCCCTTCCCTGAGCAGGCTGTTTCCTCTCTCCCCACCTGACGTTCCTCTCACACAGATCCCTCCCTGCTCCCATCACTCTCCTGTGTATCTGGGTCCTGTCTGTTCCTGCTGTCTCCTCCTCTGAAACGATACGACCACAACACAATGAGTTGAAGCATTTTTTAGCTGAAGGTTAAGCCAGAAATCTTAAAAAGATACACCTGCCTCGCATAACATCTCCTGTCTTTCCTGCACAGCGATGTGGAGAGAATAACTTCTTACTGCTTCGGTCTCCCTGCTATTGTCCAAAACGTGGATAGGAAAAAATAAAGCTGTGCTTAATTAGTTACAAGTCAATAAATTAATCAAGAAAATATTCTATCAAAAAAGGTTTATTTAAAGAAAAAAACCTCACAGAATATGCTAGATGCTGATGCACCGAAGTATTGAACTGTACTAACTTTCATATTTAGGTAGAAGTTTAGGGTTGAACAAAAAGTTACTTTACATAATGGAAAAAGCTTTTTGGAAAAAGCTGAATTCAGTACATTTGAAACGTTCTGCTGCATGAGTTCAAAATTTCAATACAGTTTCTTAACTAGCATGTTCAAATGACAATAACATTTGTTTCAGAATAAGAAAACCATAGTAATTTCTTTTTTTTTTTCCATGTGAATCTTGGGATTCCTGTCAGTTTAGAACTGATATTATAGCAGGTTAGTTTTTATCATTTGACTTTTAATTAAATGTCTGTTTTTCAGTTAGTTTTAATACACATACTAAGGACTTCACTGTAAGGAGTGGCTTTCTAATTGTTTTTCTGTAATTAGATGTTCTTCCAGACACATAGGAAAAGAAGTTTGGTGATCTCACTTTAAGCCCTAACAGATAATTATCCTAGACCATGGCACAGACAAATCTCTGCCCTTGGAATTTGCAAAAGTGATCAGCAGCTGTTTCAGGTCATGACTGATGGGAGCTGGCAAAGCTTTGTGGGAAAAATGACAAAATGCCTGCATTTGCACGTCCAGCTCGAGTGTCACAGACTTTTACAGAAGGAATAAACAGATCCCTCTAAAAAACCTTTACAAGATGAGAGAGGGGTGATGGGGGCAGGGACTGGTGAGATCTCATTTGTCTTCGATAGTTAATATTAAGAAATGAGTTCTCAACAAGTTAATACTTCCTAACCATGAGACAGAATTTTCCTCTGTGGATTGGAAGTCTGCCCCAATCATTTCTTGTACCCAATATCCTTCCACGAGTGCAACACATATTATTTTTTTTTAAACCTGTTTCTAAATTCAGCTTCTTGGAAGGGATGTTTCTCTAAAGATTAACAGGAAACTGTTAGAACCCAGCAGAAAAACCAGATACAGCTACCACATATAACCTTCTGAGAACGCACAACGCAAACTAAGATCTTCCAAATGCCACATATCTTAAGTTTTCTTTCCTACGCAGGGTGCCAAATGATACGGGGGTAGCTATTTCTCCCGTTTCAGAACACGTCCTTCAGCCAAATGGGGCGGCCGGGAGGACGGCAGGGGGGGAAGATGTCCTTCGTGCCTCGCCCCGCGAAGGATGCTCTGGCGTTCGCAGAAAAAAGCCGCTCGCTTGCGGGCTGTCCCTCCGCGGGGCGAGCGACTTCCAGCGACCACAGAGCTCGCCCGCCCTTCTCCTGGCGGCTCCCGCAGCCAGCGCGACGCAAAAAAAGCCGTGACCCTGGGAGCGCAGGATGGGGACGAGGGAAGGGACGCCGGCGGCCGGGCTCACCGTGCGAGATGCTGCGGAGCAAGGCGACGGCCAACACCCACATGCCCCCGCCGCTCGCCCGCTCCCCGCTCGCCCTCGCCCGGCTCGGCTGGTGGCTGCTCGGAGCCTGCGGGGCCGCTCGTCCGCCCANAGCCCCAATCCCAGCCCTAACCCCAGCCCTAACCCCAGCCCCAATCCCAGCCCCAATCCCAGCCCCAATCCCAGCCCTAACCCCAGCCCTAACCCCAGCCCCAATCCCAGCCCCAATCCCAGCCCCAATCCCAGCCCTAACCCCAGCCCTAACCCCAGCCCCAATCCCAGCCCCAATCCCAGCCCCAATCCCAGCCCTAACCCCAGCCCTAACCCCAGCCCCAATCCCAGCCCCAATCCCAGCCCCAATCCCAGCCCTAACCCCAGCCCTAACCCCAGCCCCAATCCCAGCCCCAATCCCAGCCCCAATCCCAGCCCTAACCCCAGCCCTAACCCCAGCCCCAATCCCAGCCCCAATCCCAGCCCCAATCCCAGCCCTAACCCCAGCCCTAACCCCAGCCCCAATCCCAGCCCCAATCCCAGCCCCAATCCCAGCCCTAACCCCAGCCCTAACCCCAGCCCCAATCCCAGCCCCAATCCCAGCCCCAATCCCAGCCCTAACCCCAGCCCTAACCCCAGCCCCAATCCCAGCCCCAATCCCAGCCCCAATCCCAGCCCTAATCCCAGCCCTAACCCCAGCCCTAACCCCAGCGCTCACCCCAGCACTCACCCCAGCACTCACCCCAGCGCTAACCCCAGCGCTAACCCCAGCGCTAACCCCAGCCCTAACCCCAGCCCTCCGCGGTCTCAAAGCACCGCCAGGTCCGCACAGTGCGGGGGAAAGCGAGACCTAACGAAGCCGGCGCTGCGAGCTGCGGTGTGGTGCGGCGATACCGGTGTGTGCACGGGGAGAGCACGCTCCGTCAGCCAGCAGCGCGTTCTAGGTGCCACTCCGGCGGGCAGAGCTGTTAGCCTGGGTTATGTTTAAGGCAGTGTTTACTTGTTCTTTAGGACTTCCACTCATACAAAATTGTGTGTATTGTACGTAGTTTATTCTGGCTATTGACCTTTCTTGCTTGAAACGTCCTTGCCGAGTCGCAAATCTTTCAGTGAATGGAATACTTCGATTCCCCACTGATGTAGAAGTCACAGAGAGGGTGCTGGAGCTCTCTGGGATGTAATATTATCTCCTGGGTTGGTGACAGCGTTAGTTTAGCTTGAGATCCAAGCCATAGACCCTAGACCTGGATCCTACAAATATTTAGCTCGTCCTCTGCGTGAGAAAAGTGAAACATCTTTTTAGGTGCTCCCACAGATGAGCAGCAGGTGAAAAAATATTTTATTTTCCCTCAGAGGGAAGTGCAATCACACTGACAGCAGGGTGGAAACTGCCCTTTAAAGTGGGCACAGAGCTCTTGGACACTTCATGGCATGCAGAACCACAGAATCATCCAAGCTGGAAGAGACCTTCAGGATCCTCCTGTGCCACCGTCAACCCAGCAGCACCATAAAGAGGCTGTATGAAAGAAAAGCTGAGGTGGTTTTATGGGAGCCTGAAGAAGGGTCTGTGATAAAGGCATAAAACTCCTCAATAAGGCAGCAGCAACAAAAATAAATGATAAAAAGGATGGATGATGTAGTTCATGAGCACTTGGATTGGTGAATAAGAAAAAGTAGTAGATACAAAGCTACCAAAGTGTTTAAAATATGGAAATATTTAAATTTTTTGCTTCTTATACTGGAAAGGCAAGTCATCTTCTGGGTTATATTTTGGGAGGAGACAGGTCTGTATGCATGTACTTGGATGGCCAGAGAGTAAGGTTTTGCAGTGAGAGAAAATCTGCAGTGGAGAACAGACACATGATGGGGTCATGGGGGGAAAAAAATATCAGACCACGCTCACGCTGAGTAAAAGGCAGCAAGTTCTGGGTGTATGAGGAGAGAGAAAGAGGGAGTTGTCAAAAAGAAAAAATAAAAAGAAATAAAAAATAAAGTATGGCTTGGAGCAGCTGTAAGGATGCAAACATTGGCAGTGACAAGGGGAGGGCAGACCAGGAAGGGGGAGGAGGGGGTTCGCTGAACTTGATTCTTGGGAATGGGAGGAAAGATGCTTCTCTAAGTGTTTGTTTAGTGAATGTCTTCTTCTTCTCAATACCTAAATCGGTAATTAAAAGTTTCTTTTCATAGTCAATGAATTAATTAATTGTAATTCCCTGAGTTGAGTCATCTTCTGAGAACTTATTACTGGCTCTACAAGTAAATCCAACACATCATAATACCTGCTAAAGAACTGTTGGAAAAAAGAAGAAAAGAGGGGGGAAAATCATCAATTTTCAAATTAAGGCAAACCACAAAACCACTGAATTAATTATTTTAAGACTCTAAACCTGGGGTTGCCTTCCTCTCACTTGTTACATAAATTAAGTAAACAAAAATATCAGCAAGGATTCTGTAGAACCATGCCATTTACTTTATTATAGGATGGATAGCAGGAGTTTTGTGCCCAGAAACACTTTCCTTGGTATATGACATATACCCTCCTCAAAAAGAAATAATGATCAGCTGTGAAACAAATATTCTCTGGTTGATTTGAAATTATCAAAATGGTTTCTTAAACCAGCAGAGGGGAAAAAAAAAAAGATGGTTTTACTGTTGGTTGTTGTATGAAATAATTTTGCTGTTGGCTTCCTGATTCACAGAATCACAGAATGAGCTGAGTTGGAAGGGACCCATCGGGATCACCAAGCCCAACAGGACACCCCAAGAATCCCACCCTGTGCCTGAGAGCATTTCTAACTCAGAAATTCTACTGCAAAAGCTTTCGTGAGGACCAGCAGTGAATGTTTGGGAATGTATCAATGCTAAAACAGGATAATTATGCACAGGATCTTTTTTTTTTAATGATAGGAAGTGATGTGATCCAGACTCCTCCTCAGGACTCATCTTAGAGCTGCTTCTACTCCCTCCTCAGAACCCCTAACAACCTCTTGTGCATTTATCTTCCACAGCATCCCTGTAAGTTTGGAGTGTGTTTTTATTCCTGTATCAAAGAACTGAAGCCCAGGGAAGCCCAGGGCTAATCTACCAAGGGATCCAGGCACTGAAATTCTCCATATTGCCAAGTTTTAGGTGGTCTCATAATTTTGGAACTCACGATTTCATGTAGTACCCAGTGTCCTGGTGGTTCATACAGAAATGTTCGGTACTGCAAAGTGGGGTTCAGTGGAAACAGGTGGAGAGCCACGTTGGGAATCACCCGAAGAACAGTGCCCTGACACTCACCCTGCAGTGGCCCAGAGGCATCGATGGGCTGGGCTCTCTCAGGAGAGGCATGGGAGGAGGCAGCTGACTTCTGTGCTTGTTCTGCACCCAGCAGAGAGAGAGCTGGGCTCAAATTATCACCTGAAAAATATCAAAGAACTGATGGATCCCAGTTATCCTGTCTTGGAGTGGTTCACTTGCCTAGGAGACTTAGCACCCTGCTCCTGCTTTTTTCCAAAGTGCTGTTTTTCCATACTTTCTTCACATAGACCAGGTGGGACTTAGAAGATGCCACATGATGCCGCATGAACCTCATCTTCTCTGGGGCAAAAAGAGTTGGAGTCCTTCTCCAAAGCGAGCAGGAATGCACTGGATTATGGATCTCACACTTTCAAAGCCTGTGCTCTTGGGGTTTGAGCGTGGGGTGACAAATGGGGGCAGAAGGAGGGACACTTTACTCCTTCTGCACGCTCCTCTTGGCAGAAGTGCAGCAGAGCAGCATGTCCTGGGGAGCCAGACGAGGTTTTCATGCCTCCAGCACCCTCTAAAATCAGCATCTTCATGCCAGAAGGCAGCTCTAGAGATAGTCCTACAGTGATACTCTGCTGCTGGGAGGCTTTTTGCACAAAAACCTAGAGCAGTGTGCATAATAACCTGAGAATTTGTAGAGACTCTTCCATAACCTCTGATTTTCTAAACATGATTTTCGATTTCTAATTCATGAAAGCCTCCTTGCAGTTTGTTCTCAAGCCCTTCTGTCGTCTGCCTAGCACTTTCTTTTTTTCTACGAGTATCCAAGTCATTAAAAATGCAAGTACAACTATATATATCTCTCTAATACTATATATATTGTTATGGAGATAGTTCTAAGAGATAACATTATGAAGGATCTTATGAAAGATCTTATCTTCATGTGAAAGCTTTATTAATACCTCAGCAGAGGTAACTGGGGATCAGTTTTGCCCTCTGTAATTAGCTGAAATTACCTTGACCTTCTCTCCAAGCTGGATGAACAACCTGCAGATCTGTTAGCTCAGTTATTCCTCTGAACCTGTGCATGTTAAAGAATAAAATGTGAGGAGTGGAGAGGAGGGAAAGAGAGAATAGAGCAGGGAGGACAGCCTATACCCAGCTAACTCCTCTCAGCATCTGGTTTTGTTGTAATATATTTTAGTCTGTCTAGTTGCAGTTATTCCACGGGATCCATTCTCACAGAGATTTATGCCACAGTTCCTGGGTTAGCTCCTCCTCAGAGGGATGGGAGCATCTGAAACCTGCAGCCAGATGGAACAAAACCTATTTCAGCAGGTGAGCAAGGCCCCTTCCCATCCCAAAATGACCATATTTTCAGCAACCATGTTCATGCTCATGCTCAAGTCATTTTCTCCCCTCTTCCCAGGACATCGGGGTCTGGTTCAATGTGCCTGAGCACGTGGCAGGTCGTGCCAGGCTCTCTCCTCACATCCAGGCCAGCTGAAGCTCCAAACAGCCTCCTGCTGAGCCCTGACATCCCACATTAGGGAAAAGAAATAGATGCACAGATAATAAAACACAGTCTTGTCAACAACTTTTAAGTGAACATGAAAAAGGAGCAGGTGTAAATTTAGAAAGACCTGAGTTACAGGCTTGAACAGCGAGTGGCAGGTGCACACTCTCTGTCAGGGATGCTGGTATAATTTCTGCCAAATCTTCCAGTTGTTTTCCTCAGTCTTCATCAGTCAGAGGATCAGCAAGTTGGCATTTATCCAAGCCCCAGCCTCGCTCAAGTTCCAGCCAAAGTGCTCACCCCAAGCATCAGAGCTGGATTAGGTAAACATCAGAGGTGGGTGTTTTAAGGAAGCTTAAGGTAGCATGGCCTGGGCTTTTATTTTATTTATTTTTTTATTTCTCACCCTCTCAGCTGCACATTAAACATACAGAGTAAGAGGGTCACTCCAGACCTGTGAATTCTTTCCTCAGGACAGGTGAGAAACTGCACAGTATCACTCCCTGCATGTGATTTTTGGTAGCACTCCCTAACTAAATCATAAAAAAATACGAAAACAAAAAAACAACAAAAACAAAACAAAACAAAACAAACCCAACAACAACAAAACAAAAAACAAACAAAAAACCAACAAAAAACCACAAAAACACAAAACAGGTTGCATCACTATACAAAACCAGGCCAAAAAATCTAAAAAAGCCCCAAGGCCAAATAAAAATCTCCCCCTGTCACCTCTACCTGACCACTGCTTTTGTGCACAGCTCAGCTTCAGGCTTTACCCAAGCCAAAATCAAAATGCCCAGTGTCTTTCACAGTGCTGTCACCGACAAGGGAAGGTTTTCTCAGGGCAAGGCAGCAGTAGAATTTTTGTCACATGGAACTGCTGCTGAGGTGCTGTTACTGCTATAAATTAAAAGGCCAAGTTTTCTTTCTGAGTGTGCCTCAGCTCCACTTCCCTTTATCATCCCAGAGAGCTCCTGAGGTTTTTAGAGCTGTGTCTTACCACGGTTCACCTGTGGAGAAGAGAAAGAAAGACTCAGAAATAGGGCAAGACATTTTGGACAGGAGACAGCTTCTTGAGCAGATGTTTAAATAATGCTTCCTAAAAAAAGCAGGCCTCATTCTCCTGAAATGAAACACTCTCTGTATCAACTAAAAGCAGATCTAGAGTGTTTTTAGTGATTCCCAGCAACTGCAAACAGTAGGAGGCACCAATAAGGAAACAGCATGACTGAACTAATTTCCTTTGACATGGCAATAACCCCAAATAAATCTGCTTTCTCTTCAAAGAGGCAAAGCTCAAGACAGCGCTGCATTTGGGGAACCTTTCATTGGGGTCAGTTGTTTCATGTTCCAGTGTCATACTGAAAAAAATCACCCTGTGAAATCTTCACTTAGCAATAGATCAGTGATAAACGGTCGGTGGATTTGTCACTGGCTCATGAATCAGCTCTGCCTTTATTAATATTTTTTTACAGTGATGCTGTTAGTTTTTCAAGGGAATACAAAAGATTTGGGATTACACAAAAGGTGTTTCTCCACTGGACAAATTTCTCCACATTTCTTCATGGACAAATTGCTCTCTGCCTTTTTTTTTTTTAGCTCCATCTTCCCTCACCACCCTGGCAGTGCCTTATACTTGAGAGGTCTGTGACAAGTCAGGCTCATTTTCTCTCGGCCCAGTGGCTCCAGAAGTAAACTGTTCGCAGACAGGCATCTCAAACTGATTGGCAAATGATCCAAGTGTTCAAAACCGCGAGGACACACACATGAACCGCGGTGGAAAACAAAGCTGTGGGTCAACACCAGACGAATGCTCTCTGTAGGTGCCTGGCCAGAATACCTCTGGCAGGAGGCCAGCCAGGGGATAGCTGGCTCGTGGTGGTTGTTAAATGAGCTCTTCTCGCGTTTGATTGTGCCTGGACATGCCCAGGCAGGAAAGCACCCCCTGGCACGGCTTTGCCATCGGCCACCCCGTGATGGATGTGAGACCTGGCCTCCTGGTTCCTGTGCTGGAACTGCAATTCCACCCCCCAGAGAAGTGTTTGAGCAGCTCAGCCCTACCCCAACGCCGTTTCAAAGGGATCTAACTACCAAATAAAGCCACTTGAGTGTCACAGCACCAAAGCCCTCGAGGGGCTGGCACTGGTAGCCCGCAGCCACGCTTTTTATATCTCTGTACCTCGGTGACTCCCCTTGCAGAGCTGAAGGAGAAAAACTCCATTCTTTCCGAAGCAGTGGAGCTCTGCTGAAAGGCCACAGGGATCCAGGACAGGGCACAGGCTGGCACACTCTGGAGAGAGGAGAGAGGGAAGGAAGCCTGCTGAGACCAGGGGATTGCTAATGAACACATCAAGAATGTGCGTGATTTCCAGCTTTGTGGGAACTCAAAGGTTCCTCTGGGGAATTTGCAGCCTTCGCTTCTGAGAAGCAGCGAAGATGAAATCCACAATCAATAATTCTGGAATTTCATAGAACAACTTAATGCGCAAAACACAGAAATTTCATCAGGTTTACCCCAGAACGTGGAACCTGCTCCTCAAATAGTGCCAGCACAGACTTTGCCACCTTTCCCTTGAAGTACAGGGTGGATTTCTTTGGCTTTACCTTATCTGAGGTGAAAACAAAGCAAGAACAGCCACAAGGATGCAGCCTCTGAGTGTCCTGCTGTGCAGAACTGTGCAGCCCTGCAGAACTGAAAGTTTGGGCCTGTGACACATGCACAAAAAGTAGTTAATAAGTAATTACATCAAAGAAGTGGGTTTAGTTATCTCAACCAATGCAGTTTCTTGGTTGTGAGAGGCCTATGGGTTTTTTAATGTTATTTCCTAGAATCAATGGAAGGTCCTTTCCCCCAGCCTAATTAGGCAAAAATAGGTCTTCATGTCTGCTGTTTTTGGATGGTTCAGATTTGTGGGTGTCCAGTTAAGATCCACAGCAGGAACATTATTTCAAAGCATCATCCAAGACAGAAATTTACCTCAGCAATAACATCCATGGGGTGGGACAGCTATTTGTTGTTTCTGTTGCCTAATTGGAGCCAAAGAGATTATTAACCCTCACAAAATTACTGATTTACCAACACTGCCATTGCAGCGTGCACTCGTTGCTCCTGGTAGAAAGTAATACCTTAGAAATGTATTGGTTAATAAATCAACATCAGATTTTAATATTAATTGTCCCTTTGAAAGTGATTCTCAACAAATATCACAGTTAGCATTGCTTTGCTAACATTTTAATGGGTCATTAACTAAAACCAGCCATTACCTGCTGCTGTTACAGTATCCATAAGGATTTATTAAGGCAACTTCATGTATTATTAAAAAGAAAGTTTGTGGCTCTAATGTTCTAAAACTTTGTCTCCCTCAGGCTTCCACTGATTGCTTCAAAGGTAGAAACATTTGCCAAACGTATAATTGTGCCACTCAGTTCAGTTCAACCCTTTAAAACAATATTTCTTGCTCTTAAAATTGCTTTTTTCCCCCCTGTTCTCCCTTCTCAAGGAGAAAGTGGCTGTGTATAAAATAAACGTGAACGTGTGGAAGTATATAGAGCTTTGTTGGGTTTGTAGCTGCTAAATCAAAAGGGGATGGACCTGGAATATCAAAAAAGAAGAGTAAGCTTGGAAAGTCAGGTCTGTCAATATGATTAAAACCATTAAGGGGAAATTCTTCCTCATACAATGTGTTTTTAAACCATGAGAATCCTTGCCCCTAGAAATCAGGGCCAAGGCTTAGGTTCAACATAGAGCTCAAACTTCATAGAGAACTCAGGAACTCTAAGCCTCGTTCTCCCATAATTGAAGGTAGTCTTAAATTCTGGAGCACGAGGCTTAAATTACCTCAATGACTTCCTGAGGTAATTAATTCCACAGTCTAAATAACATTTGTAATTATCAGCAGTCAGAGCGACATACTTAGGTTGAAAATTTTATATTTGCACCTTACACGGTCTCCCAGTAGACCATGGATGAAATTAAGGTCACTCCAGTCTGAGAGGGCTCCTTTACACCTATGTTTTCTTGACTTTGCCTCTCTTTTTTTCTTTTTTTCACTGGAGAGAGATCTGAAAACAGGAGTTTCACACTTACAGCTCATCACATTCCTAGTGTTCTACCAAGAATTTAAAATACTGACAGTTTCCATGTGGTGACATGAAAGAAAAAAAACATTTTCCCTCCAGCCTGTAAAATCAGACTCAGGTTCACAATCAGCTCTGTGCCTCTCTATTCCATGGTCTGGAGCACAATTGCTTTGAATTATTCTGCACCCTGAAAAAAAGTGCCAAGTTTCAGGAAAGATAGGGAAGGGACAAGAGACTTTGCCTCACCTCAGTGCAAGAGCTGAGCTCTTGTGGCTGAAATTCCCTTTTCACAGAATTTCACTGATTGCTCAGCGTTGGACAGCACATGGGGGCAGGCTGTTGGCCTCAAGAAGTGTTGAACATTCAGGTTCCTTCAATAATATGTGCCTAAAAATCATATTGTTACCAAAAAAAGGGCAGATTTTATTCGTGGTTTATGTCAATCCAAAGAAATCAAGCCATCAAACCAGAGCCATCTATGTTGCATTAAAAAAAATTAAAACTGATTTTCAGGCTGCTAAAGATTTGTAACCTGGTACTAAATGGCTCAATCCTATATTGTTATCTGTGGATGAGCTGATAATATTTATGAATGCTGAGTTTTCCCCAAATGGCCTCGATTTATTTCACCTCTGCAAGGCAACGCTGCAGAGATTCATCTGCAAGTACTGCAGAGATAATGTCTTAATTTATATCTGTTGGGGGAAAACAGAGAAACACCAGGCTTGTGAAAGAGATTTGATGATAAAACTTCATGACTTCACGTTTTTTTTAAGAAATCATCTGTGAAATGTTCTCGTATATTAAAAACAACGCTTCGGTTCTATCCCTAAAACACCTGTTTCCACCGGGTTCCTATGGTAGAGAGATTCATGGAAAACCTCTTTTTTGTGCCTGATTAGTTACAACATCTATAGGAAGAACTGCACTGCTTTTTTTTTGTAATTAGCAACTGCTAGTTAGCAGAACAACTGCTTGCTCTCAAAATGTGCTGTACCTTTGGAAACCAAGAATTCATCTGCAAGGAAGTGAAAGTAGGATGGATGTAACTGCTAAACTTACATGCACCTGCTTTTACATAAGCCAATGTGTTTCTAGTGATGAAAATCACAGTCTTTCAGATCCAAATGAATCGTTTAAATTAGCAAGGCTCATCTTTCGTCGTTAGAAATACCTTCCAGCCTCACAAGATGCAGAGATTTCACCTCTGTTTCTCAACAGAGGTGTCTGAAAACACGAGCTTCAGACCACTTTTTAAAAAAGATGAAATTTGCCATCCAATATATTTTGTAAAAAAAAAAAAAAGCCTCTGAATGCATTTGCCTGCATGAAATAATGTCTCACAAAAGGTGCAGGAAAAGGAGCCAAGATGCACAACATAAAATAGTCCTCAGGTGAACATTTCAATACCACACTCCACCACAGGTAGGTCACAGAAACCAACTGTGGTACATCATAACTCTCTACTAAAAAAACCAAAAAAACAAAAAAAAAAAACACCAAAAAAAACCAAACCAAAAAAAAAACCACCAAACCATACAAACGGAAAATCCTCCTTTCCATTTCCAGCAAGAACCTGAATCTGAAGGGATTTTCTCATTTCCACCAGCAAACAATCAGCACCTTTGCTGCTCCCCGAGTCCTGTTCATCCCTGTGTGATACCACGTGGCTGCATTCTCACTCTCATGCTCTCCTTTCTGTGGAAGGAATAATATCCTGCAGGACTGAAGAAAACCATCCTCAATCTGCTCTCAGGTCCTCACTCTGTCACTATACCTGGATGATGTCATGATGATGTCATTAATTAGGAAAGGGATAGCCTGTAACTTTCGCTGATTTTTTTTCTAAGCATTCCCCTGCCTTTCCAAAACACTCTGATCAACTTTATTTCTTGTGCTGGCCAACCCTTCTCTGCCTGAAGCACGTTGCGTGCTCTCTGCAACTCAGAATATATATATATTTATTTATTTCTAGTTTTCTCTACTAAGCCAGGAACAACATGGGCCTGCTTCTTAATTAAGGCTCAAACAGTACAATAAATGATTAGAGGAACTCACCTATGCAGACATGGCTTTGAATTATGCTGGTAATGGCAAAAAAAAAATGGGAATGAGTGATTAATAGGAAACCCAGCTCTCTTGCCCTCACCTATACATATAAGGCTTTGAATTATGCTGGTAATGGAAAAAAAAAAAAGGGAATGAGTGATTACTAGGAAACCCCACTCTTCTATGTTACTGTTGAGTACCAACCTCTGAGTAACTTAAATCAAAGGGGAAGAAAGGAAGGTGGAGGATTAGGAAAATTCACAAGGCTAAATCATAGCATGACCAAACTGTCATCCAGAGATTCACCAGTAGCTGGGTAAATAAGATCACTAAATCACGTGTATCTGTGTGCCTAAGATTAAAAAAAAAATGTTCAATTAGCAAAATCACTGCCCCTTCTCCAATGGCGAGGATGTTAGCAGGGGTATTGTGCTTTTATGCATTATCCAAACTAAAGTCACACATTAGAGACCTGATTATAAGCAGTGGCCCAATATCACAGTAACTAACCATTTTCTCCCTGGTTTATTTACAGCCTGAGGGGAAAGGCCCATCTCCGTGGCTGCATGCAGGCAGTCGTGTGTTAATTCCACCCATCCTCTGATCTGGCCAGGTGTGAGTCAGCTCCAGCCCAAAAGCCATAAAACCTCATTAATGAGGGGTAGGTCTTATCACCATGGGCCAATTAGTGCACTAACAAGGCCAGCTTTGGGTCTGGGTGAAGTTAGGGCTGTCTGTCAGAGCAGAGGTATGAGAAACACGATTAATGCTGCCAGGACCTGTCAAGCTTCTGGCTGGGATTGGTTCCTTGCATAAAAAAAATGACACCTTTAAAATGGAAGCTTCACAGAAAACATTAAATTATGGCAAAATTCAAAAGAGGTTTGGGTTGTAGGGCAAAATCAGCCTGGGCTGAATTAGGGCAATTTGATTTTTTTATTTTTAATTTTTGGTTTCTGGTTGCGTTGCCGATAGTTTGATGGAGATGATCCTTCCCCTCTGCTCAGGGAGGATTCAGACACAGCCTGAAGGTCTCTGTTACAAGAGACATGGGTCCACAGAAAGACCCCACCTCAAAGACAATTAATGGACTGGAAAATATGGAGAAAGGCTGAGAGAGCTGAGGCTCTTTAGCCTGGAGGAGAGGAGATTCAAGGGGAGCCCTTGCTAGTGTGAAAGCAGCTGACAGGAGGGGTAAAGAAGATGCTGTGACCTCAGTGCTGCCCAGGGAAAGGGCAAGAGGAACTGGGCACAGGCTGGAATACATGAAATTCCACTTAAACCTAAAAATTTAATTTTTTAAATTGTAATTGTAATCAAATACTGGGCACAATTTTGCCAGAGAAGCTGAGTACTCCGTCCTTGGAGATACTAGAAACTTGTCTGGACGTGGTCCTAAGGAAATCTGCAGTGGTTGACCCTGCTTTGAGCAGGGGGAGGGGACTCAATCTCAGGAACTCTTTTATAGCCTCAACTATTCCCTGATTGTGTAATTTCTTCAAAATCAAAATGGTTCTAGAAAAATAAAAACAATTCCTAGAGAGAATTCAGTCATTAGATAAAAGTAGTCGACATCAGAAGAAAATCCATCCTCTGCCAAGGCAGGAATGAGGCTGGTAACATTAGCACCTTTTTTCCCCTGTGCGAACAAAGTTTAGGCAGCTCTCACTTCAACATCCAAAATCAGATGGGATGAACTGCAGCGTTCTGCACCAAATCATAATCAGCACAACGCTAATGAGGTAACATCACCCTGGCACCCCAATTACCTCACGGCTGCCTTTGTGGCAGAGGGTTTGACTTTGTTTTGAGGAGTTTGCTCTGGTCAAGCAGAGCCAGGAGCTGGTTTTCATCCTGCAGGTGGCTGGGGCAGAAGAGGGGTGCTCCTTCCTCGGTGATATTTCAGTGAGAGGTATGAAACTCTCAGTGGCGAAGAAAAAAACCCCCCGCTGCCAGATCTGCAGCTCAGCCTGGTGTTTGAGGACTCGATGTTCTGAAGAGAGAGAAAGAGATCCTTGGAGAGATCTCACCTTGCACGAGTCTTCACAACAGAACCCCGACTTGACTGTTAGGGGAAAATAGAGGATCACGTTATCCCCCAGCACGATGAATCACACGGAGCAAAATCTGTGGCAGCCAGAACAGCTCCTCGTGCTTGCATAATCGTATTAAACATTTTCATTCATTTCTGCTTGTTAAAGTAATATGATAACTTCCTCTAGTTTCAAACATGGCAATGAAAGGAAGCTTTACTTTCCTCAGCCTGCTGTGCTGCTTCACTGCCAAAGGCAACAGCTTTTTAATCCAAAGTAAGAGTTACAAGATGAAATACATTTACCAGCTCAGGAGGAAAAGAAAAAAAAAAAAAAGAAAAAAAAAAGAAATGAAAAAGGGAAATGGGGCCTTCTCACCTGCCCATGTATAACCATGTGAGCTAAATTAAAAACACACGTTGTCAGCTGGAAACTCATCTGCGTGAAGGACGGGTGGCAGGTTTCTCAGGGTGTGTGGGGAGGGCAGGGCTGCAGAGAAGTGTCCCTGTCCCTTCCCCTGGCCTGAGCAGCAGTGCAGGAGGGAGAGCTGAGGAGTGATTTCGCTGCAAGGCTCAGGCAGCTTTAATGAAGGCGAGCGCCAGGATTCAAAGCACAGTGCATAAAGGAGAGAATCTGCTTTGGAGTCCATTTATAACGCAGAGCAGGACAGAACCAGGCACAGAACAGAAGCCTGTGGCTCTCCCTCAGGCACACAAAGAAGGAGATTGAAAGTGCAGACACCTTCTCCTCCAGTCCTCTCAGTCCTCCCTCATTTCAATCCACAGAGAAATGGAGCAGCAGTTTGCTCCCCACTGCTGCCAGCTTTACCTGGAGCACACAGCTCTGTGTTGGGAGTGTTGAGGAATTAAAAGTGAATTGACAATGATCAATATGCCTGAGCTCGGTCCCACCAAAATTAAAGAGATTTTTACCCAGTAACTTCAATGGAAGCAGAACTACTGCCTGACTACCAGTGCTTTAGGACTTATTCCTTTACCATCAACTGTGAACAATATTTTAAAAGACTTGAGTCATAATTACAGTTTTTAATTCACCTCGCCAGCTCAGTCTCGCTGGTGACACAACAATTTCATCCTGTCTCTCTCACCACTGCGTCAGCACCTGCACCTGCCTCTTGCCTGAGTCTCTTGAGCAAAAAAACCTTGCAGAACTGTTTTTAGGCAGTGAAAGGCAGCTTGGCCATCATCTCACAAGGCACTGTAGTTATTTCTGTTTAATCACACAGGCAGCCTTCACCTTTCAGGGTTTAGCTATGGACGTGAGCAAGGGCTGTTTCTCACTTTGTAAAGTTCACATTTTCTGATGCCTTCAGCAGCCTGCAGGAACGGGGAGTTCTGCAGGATCTGGCAGTGGATATTCCTGTATCCTGCATATGCTTCCAGAACATTGTCATACCTGCATTTCCTACAGCTTCTGTTTCTCACAGATGTCTGGTAATGCTCTGCATAGGTTATTTATCCTCTCATAACTATCCTTCACTAGTTTTTTCTTTGGTAGTTTCCCTTTTTACTTTTTACGACTTTTTACGAGAGATTTTTCTACAATTAAAAACTTTCTTTTCTGTTTTATCCTCCCAGAATAAAGAAATCAGAATGCATATTACATATATTGGATGCTTGTTCTCCTGGAAGTGTCTTTCAACATAAACTCAAAGAAGATTATCTCAATTTTTCTGTATTTCAGCTAATTACTGTCCCCTTGCACGTGCTGTTCAGACTGAAAATTTGAGTTGTGTTTCCTGTCTATTTGCAAGGCCAATACAGCAAGCAGAGCAAACTCACAGTTTTAGGGTGTATTTAGTGAAGCAGTGGTAATGCTCAGGTTGACTGAGGATCATTCAAGGAGGTGGGGTTTTTTTCCCAGTGATTTTTTTTCTTTTTTTCCTTTCCCTAAAAATGCCAGCCTTTGTCTCAAGCTATACTGAGCTTGTCTCCAGGATGCATTCCTAACTCTTGTAGTTCTCCTCAGCTATTTCATTTAAGACTTAAAGGAAGTATTTAATCAGAAGACAGGATTGGAGTAGAGAAAAGAATTGTGGTCACACCAGTACTGACTGATAGAAGCAGAACAACTGCCAATAAGGGACCTGAATTAATTTATTCAGGTTGATTTTTAGTGATGGTTTCCTTGATGTTTTGTAGGAATAGATGTTGGATTGTAGGGAACAGGAATAAATAATCTCCCTGGTCTTTATACTCTCCCAGAGGCTGCAAATAAAATTTACATTTTTAATTTTAATACCATGTACAAAAAAAATATTTACTATTTCCACGTACAGAAAAGACATGCAACAATATTGTTGTCTCAAAACCAATGTGCAGCTCACACTTTCCTCTAGAAATTGAGAACTTCCATTTGATTTCCAAAGTATTTTAGGAGAGCTGTACACGAAGTGTTGTGGAAGAGGCAAGTATTGCATAGAACCATTGTTGGTAATTCTGAGGTGATGTTCATATAATAGAGGGAGTGAATGTATTAAGAATACCATCCTGGGGTCACTGAAAAGGCGCATTTTAATTTATTTGTGTTGTTGTTGTTGTTGTTGTTGTTGTTGTTTTTTAGGAATTGGCACAATTACATTTTTTTTTTCTAGTTCACAGATAAACTTCTCTCTCCATCGCTGCCATCACATCATCACCTCCACCTGGCAGTGGTGGAGCACACCAGGATCAAAGCTGAAAGCTGAATGCTGATCTGTCCCCAACAATCTGCAGAACAACGGCAAAACAACCCCAGACTGCCTTGGAAAGAAGAATGTCAGTGCTTCCCCTCTTCCACAATGTTCCTTCCCACACCATTTCTCTAAATTTCCTCATAACACAATAAGATGCTCACAGAAAATGCCAGGATTAATTTGTGGGGGGATGGATAAACGTTATTCTCAGATGTGCAGAATGGTGGTGGCATTCAGAACAGTTAAGCACAGCCCTGTTATTAGTGAGAAAAAAGCAAAGTTGTGTCTTGCAGCTGCAACTGTTAGTGGATTGATTGTGCAATTAATTACTTCCCAGAAAATTCAAGTCAGTATTTGTGACAGGAATATTTATTGGTAATCACTCAGGAAAAAAAGCAGCTATCCACAACTGTCCAACACAGAGAATGCCTGGATATTTTGATTTGACACTTTATTTTGTGCTGTGGCACGAGGCAAAGCTGAACAGCTTAAAGCCAAAAACATGTACTCCAGCAAACAGACAAAGGAAAACTGTTCTTCTTTTTTCCACATTAAAATCAACACACCAATAACTGCTGGAGTACTTGGCTATTTTTAACTCTGTATTTTCTCCATTGCTGCTTAGGTTCTTTTCTTTATCTGTGTGTGCTTGTCTCAGGTGAGTAAGATTACACATGTACACAAATATTTAAAGGATCTGGGCCATCATATTTTGTATGTTCACAGGTAGGAGTAAGGACTGGAGTTGCCACTCTATGGAACAACTTTTGCTGCTTCAGTCTAGGGTGATCAGACCACGGCTTGACTTCGGAGGGGTTACAGGAACAGGGAGATTTACAGTCCATTTAAAAAATTGATCAAAGCTCACATGGCTTGTGTGGACACTAAAATACAAATTCAAAGGTGCTTTGTTGCTTTGTGGTCTTTCATAGCCACAAGTGAAAAGTTTATGATAATAAACAGAGTGTGTGGTCTATCCAATGACCACCACCCAGATCAGGTTCCAGATCTGATAGGGAGAACTCCAAAACCAAAAGCAGCAGCATTTGCAGCTCCAGCTGGTGAAGCAGGGCTCAGACTGAGGTCTAGGACAGCCCTGTATTTCCTCTGACAGGACAACACAGAGAATACAGAACCACAGAATCGCGGAATCAGAGGATCAACCACGGAATCACAGAACGGTTGGGGCCGTAAGGAACCTCTGAACATCACCCAGCCCAACTCCCCTGCTAAGCCAGGTTTACCTGGAGCTGACTGCACAGGCAGGAGACTCTGCAGTCTCTCTGGTTAACCTGTTCCACTGCTCTGGCACCCTCAAGGTAACGTTTTTCCACACACTCAGATCAGTCAAACAGACAGAAATCTTGCTCTGAGACAAACTGCCGTTCAGATCCCAGAAGATTCCCCATACTCATGACAGTTCCTACTTAGACTCACCCTCAGCTTCAAAATCAGCCCCATCTCTCTGTCAGAGGAGACATTCCAGGCACACCCACACTGATATTTGGAGTTAATCTTGCAGCCACCTTCAGCCACATGCAGCAGAGTGAGCTCCCCATTCTCCATCAGATCAGAGGTGAAGGCAGGATTTGGGTGTGAGATTAAGGCTGATCCTGCCTATCAAAGCAGGTATTGACAAACACAGGGCTTTTTATCTTCTCCCTCCTGAGACTGCCACGCGTCTGAGGAGCCTGTGAAGGGAAGTCAAAATGTGTTTTCCCTAGGAAGACTTATATTCCTCCAAGGACTCCAAACAAGGCCAGTATTTCAGAGAGAACAAGGGCCATCATACTGAAAGTTAACTAAAAGCTCCAGCTGAATTACAGGTGGGCTCACACACAGGTTCTGTGCTCAGGCACAAAGGAGGGGTTGCAGCACTCACTGATCTGTGAATTACAAACCCCATTTCCAAGAGCGACAGAGGTGTCAGGCAATGACACCTCACAATCCCTGGCTGTGCTTGGGGCATCACTGCTTTTAGATGGTCCAGTGGAAGCACTGAATCCACATCTGAGTCTCCCAGGCAAACTGTGAAAACCACACAATTGTTCCACTTGATGAAGAGGAAATAATAGTTATCACAAATGGTTCAGCCTGTGCTGCATTCCTCACAGTTAAGGTGGGCAAGGTTGGATATTTTCTTTTTGGGCAGCCACGAGTGTGAGAGAGTGGCAGATGGGAAGGACTTCATGGAAAGCTGCAGTGAAACTGCACCAGCAGCTCGTGGTCAGGATTTCAGCTTGGAAAGATTGTACTTGAGGACCGTAAATTGGCATCACTTTACTTACTGTGTGCATTTCTAAAACCATAATCTGCAACAGCACACTAAAGTCATGTTATTGCAGCAGAAGAAACAGCAGAAACAATCACAAGTCAAAAAGGTCTTGCCCCAGTCCCCAGTCCTGTTCAGATTTGGGGTTAAACCTGGGAGTGTTTCCCAGCTCTTCAAATGATGATTTAGCTGTGTGTTCTAAAGAAAAGATTTCCAATTTTCTCTTACTTAATAAATAAATTCTCAAGAGAGAGCAACTATTTGTACTGTAGCATGCCGTAAAATAGAAGCTTGCAAAAGTTTTATCTTTTTTTATGGGAAGGTTAATTGATCTAGAAACCTGTTTTGTTGTTTGTGCCTCCTTCTAAAGTAGCCTCTTTTTATAGTCTCACCTTTTTTTAACAGGCTTACATGAACTAAAGTACTGATTCTTTAATTACACTATCTGAAAACAGGCAGAGAATTTTTCACTACAAATCTAAGAAAAAAGGAACGACCCATAAAACATGAAGAGATTTGCAAACCAAATCCCCGAGAGAATTTGAAAATCAGCTCACAGTTACATGATAATTTACACTTCCATTTGGATATCATCTGAAAATCTCAATTTTCAAGGTAGAGGGATGAGAATAACCAAAGTTTATCTTATTTTGACTCCCACTGGAGTTCAAGAGTCTGTTTGTATTAGAATTCTGTAAGGGGATGGCAAGGAAAAAATACATGCTCTTCAGCAAAACCAATATTGCTGAGTGCAATGTTCTATTCAGTAGCTGCTTTGCCATTTTTTAGCATTTTATCTGTACTTTATTTTTTTAACGTTATAGAAAAATACTGAAAAACACTTTCATCAAAAGGGCGTGATTTCACTGAAAGCATGTAAAAGAAAGTACTAACCCAAGGTCAGGAAAAATGTTCATTCTTACAAAATAAAGAAGAGCTGGGTTTTCCTAAAAGGAAAAAGTCCAATGAGTCTTCAAGGAAAAAAAAATCAAGAAAAGCCATTGTATATTTATTCTGAATACACCAAGAATATTTAGCAATAGAGTGGAAATAGTGATTTTATCAGTGACAGCGAGACTGCACAGTCTCTCCTCTGTTGCCTGATACACAAATCCATTCTTGATGACTTGAATGCCAACACTCACACAAACACACACATGTGCATATAATTGTAAATACCAGGGAAAAGAGAATTAAAGACCAGTCAGAAGTGCCCTCCATGACAGCAATTAAACATGACAAAAGAGGAGCAGGATTTAAAAAAAACCTCAGAACAAATATTAGGTTAATTAATTTTATTATCAGACTTTTTACGAGAGATTTTTCTACGGTTAAAAACTAGCAAATGTTGAAACATATTTTGATATTCAGTGGCCACAAAACCCTCAGATTCTCACAGGGTCAAACATCCTGCACTTTTCACCACGGCAAGATGCATTTCCACCAGAATTCCCCAGGCAGGCAACTGATTTTACTGCAAACTTTTGTAAATCCAGAGGACTCCGTGAGGATGTAACTAAATGGAGTCACTCTGGCATAAACCTCCAGTAACTCAGAGGAAGCTCAGACTCCAGAGATGAAAGGTTATGTGTGAAAAACTCTGAGTAATGGGCTGAGTATTCACATGGCAATGCAAAACCCCCCCCCGAAATATACAAAGTGTAAAGAATTTGCATGAAAGCTCACCAAGCTACCATGGAGATTTTAAATTTTTTTCTGGTTTTGTTGACATGAATGTTTTTAACATCCAAATAATTAATTTGTACCCAGGTGTGACTTCTGAAATAACAGCACATTTATTATTTTCACAGTTCTTAGTGAAGCCCAGCGATTACAGGCTTTACTAAACCACACTGAAATAATCAAAACAAGGTAATTAAATGATGGAAAAGGTAAAAGAAAAGAAGTTTAGAGTAAAAAAACCTGCATTTTTTCAGTAACTTCACAATCATATCATTATTAAAAATCATTGATAGAATTACAAGAAATTGTTGATGTCTGATACGTTTTTGTTGTTGTTGTTGTTGTTTTTTTTCCTGGAAAATAGACATCTTTTTATCTCACTGATGCACAGCATGAAAAACACCAACAATGTATAAACCTGTTGGCAAACCAACAGAGAAATATATCTCATCTCTATCTTGAGACACCATGTGCCTCTTTAAGGATAATTTGTTTCTGTGCCAGGACCCTGAATGCTGTACTTGTTACTTAAGAGCATTCATTTATGTTATTAATTCCCTTAAATCAAATTTCACAATGGTAGCAAACCCTGAGCTTTCACTACATTGTGTGGAATGACCGTCCTTAAAGATTTAAACTCTCAGTAATTTTTCTGTAGGTTCTAAAAAATAATCTTATATGGGACTTAGAATATATATTGCAAGCAGTCAATTTCCTTTAAATACATATTATGGGATTTTGTCATCATTTTTTTACTTCGAACCACAAAAAATTCTTCCTCGAGTAGCACGCTTTATATTCCAATTAACTTGTCATTGCCGAGACGACTCTGATTTAGCAACACCCAAATCACTGTTTTGTTAATCCTGAAACCCTTTCAAAGAGCTGCTCGGGGTCGAGCTTTGTCAAAACAACATCTGAGGGAGGAAGTTTTCCAGAGATCCCCGAAGGTNCCTGGTAATTCTGTGATTCTGTGATTCTGTGACAAGAGCCTTCACTGGACCATCAGGACCTTTCTTTCTACCCGATCAGCGCTTCAGAGAACCATTTCATCTAGATGGCTACCACCACCCTGAACAGGGTGTCAGGTTGTATTCTGACTCTGTCAGTGGTTACTGTTGTTGTTTATATTAATAAAGAACTGTTATTCTTTTTTCTCATATCATTGCCTAAAAGCTCCTTAATTTCAGAATTATATTAATTCGGAGGGAAGGGGAGTGCATTTTCCATTCCAAGGGAGGCTCCTGCATTCCTTAGCAGACTCCTGTCTTTTCAAACCAAGACAGTCGCTCGCCAAGCTCCGGCAAACAAGGACCCTTGAGATGCCAGGGCAGTGAGGAGGCTGCATGAAAACCACACATGAAGGTGTTTTTAGTGCTTTTGAAGCGCTGCAGCCTCACATCTCAGGAGACAGAAGCTCTCCAGCCAGGTATTAACGCGGGCAGCACGAGCTGCCCCACGTTTGTTCACCAGCATCCTGCAGACAGCCATCAGCAAACCCAGTTCCGGCCGAGAAAATCGATATATGACAAGTACCACTTTCCCTGAGTTCCTTCTGGGGCCATGGAAACAGAAATTTGGTTGATAACTCAGGGCTGCTGATAGTGGATTAAAGCCTGCCCTCGGTGAGGATGCAGGGGGAAATCACATTTCCTTCAAGGGCAGCAAAGTTTGGCCAAAGCTGAGGGACTGAAAATCACACCCTGCAGTCTGCACTGAGTCTCTCTGGGTTTCTATTAGAGCAAATGCATTTCGCGTTAAGGTTTGAAAAATCAGGATATTTTACATTTTTCTGCCTTTATCTAATAGAAGAGGGTTTGATTTTTCTTCTTAGAAGTGATAACATCACTACCTTCAAACTCAGCTCTTCCAGCAGCTGAGGAAACATTGTGAAAACCAGCAAGAATTCTTGGGTTCAGGGAAGAGGAGTTAACCTTGAAAATACAGTTTTTAAGTCAGCAACATTTTATTTGATTTTTTTTTTAAATTTCTGTTTAAATATCAGAATTTTTCAAATGTCTCTTGGGAATACACATTTTTAGGAAAACGTTCATTCCAAAAGCTCCACGCAAATCACACCAATTTAAAAAAAATTTTAAAACCCTAAGAAAACAAAACAAAACAGCACCAAACACACCCAAATTCAGACCAACCTTGATTTCTTCCAGCACCAATTTTTAGCAATAACAAAGATGCAGGAAGAAAAAAATTCTACTTCTGACCACAGAGCTGAGAGGGAAAGTGGCTTCAAGAGTTGTTACAAGTCCTCCAGAGAAAAAAAACTTGGATGATTGTTTGGTAGCCACAAAAATATCAAAGTTTTTCAGCTGGACACACATTTTTTGCATTTTCCTCATCACTCTCGCCCAGTTTTATGGGTGATCTCTCAGCCACCTCATACCACCCAATGTCATAGGAGGACTGAGTGAATATTTGTCCTGGCTTTTTTTTTTCTCCTTCTTCCTTCTCTGAGGTTTGGTTGCTCTTGGTTCTGTGGCATTCTCACCAAAAGAAGTGAGTTATTCCCTGCTTGATTTCCACATGGTAATCAATCAAAATCCACTTGCATTATGAAAATTCAAGCAAGATTGTTCACTTAGCCCAAAAGACTCCTACTTTTTTTTCTTTTCCCCCAGGAAACTGATGTTGCTGGGTCCAGCATAATGATGAACTGCAAACTGCTCCATGAGCAGTTTTATCATTAATGTCTTGTGTGCAACAATACCCAGTGAGTCAGTGACCTTGGGTCTGCCTTCGCTGGGGTTATTAACGATGTCAGAACATTTCCACTAAGGTGATCATAATTTCTTCTAAAGATTGTACACATTTGACCAGGTACAGATTTAAAAGTTGCCTCCTAAAGGCCTCAAAAGGCAAAGGAATTCACTTATACAGTAAATTTACGTATCCCCCTAAGCATGTTGGGATTCAGAGCATCTTCTCCAGTAGTTTTCCTTCCCCCTGTGGATTGGGTGAGAAGCTTCAGCTTCCAGGTGCTCCAAAGAGACTTGCAAACAAAGAATATCCTCAGAAATTCCCCTGCATCCCTGTGCTCTGTCCCCTGGTGATGGAACAGCTCCCAAAAAATCCTTGGTTTGAGTTTCACTCCCACACCACCTTTGTTTGTTGTAAGTAGTTTTCAGGGAAGTCTGAAGTTCAGGCAGAATAAATTGGATTTTCTCCTCATCTCATCATGGGCTAGCTGAAAGGGAATTGAAATAATTTTATTAAGAGAATGAATGTTTTTGACACCAAGAATGCTGTAACTTTGGCTTTTTTTCTTCCTATTCCGAAAAGAAATATAAAAAGAAAAAAAAATATAGAAGTTGTCCTGCCGAACAAGTTTAGAAATTGTTTTGGGTGAGGTTGATCCACATGTAATATAACTAAGACATTAAAATGAGAAGCAATATCTAAAATGAAAGTTTCTTCTATCCTGACTTCTGGAAAAGTCAATACAATGTGCTTGGTCCATGGTGCTAGCAAAGGAACCTGCTGAGTTTTTACTACAGAAATATAATTTATTGTCATGATTTCTGAAAAGGTTTTGGCTTTCAATGAGCAAGAAAACCAACTCATCAGAGCACCTTTCAGCATCAGTAAATAAGAGCTTGCTTTAAGGTTGCTTTGATTTTCTAGAGCCTCAAGCTTTTACTTAAAGACATCTGACATGCAAACCCCACTGAAAACCTAAACTGCATAATGTGCCTGTTCCACAGCAAAATATTCAAAGTGATTTAGAGACTTGTGGCACAGACCTTCCATTAGTTCCATGTAACCCCCCTCTGCTCTCATCATTTATTTTTGATGACTCTTCTTGATTGAGAAAGAACTCTAAGTCATATCACCTGTAACTCCATTTTATCAAAGACTTTAGGGAAAACTCCCCGTTAAGCAATTCATTCCCAAAATTTGTGACCAGGTTTTGGTTCTGCTCTAGCCTCGGATTTTCTCTTTGCCGGTTTAATGGCTCAGAACATCTCCATTTGTAATGGATCAGGTTTCTTCTGGTCTCTTTCTCCCACGAGATTTAAAAAGGAAATACAGCCCTGCGTTTGAAGCAGTCATACAGGCACAGTCCCAAAATTCATTCACAGCATTCAGAAAGTCAGGATGACATTGAATAGCACAAAAGAGGTGCAAAACAACAAAATCACCAAAATTAGCGCATGAGAACTATTTGTCTTCAGGAGAAAAAGAGAATTGTTAAACATTTCTTCTGCAATATGGCCAAAAAGACATAAAAATGTGGACTTCCAGGGTTCTTCAAGTCCACCTCAGTCTATTTTTTCTAGAGCTGACAGCTTCACAAGCTAGTGAGTGTCAGAGGCAGTGACGCACCGGGTGCCATTTTCGGGCTCTGTTGCTTTACCTTCCTGATGCAACTTCTCCACTACCACCTCCTTCCTGCACAGAACTGAGGCTTGTCTTCTACTTGGATCATTTTTCACACAACTAATTTTTCCTCTCGGTTCACAAGTTAAACAAAGCAACAGTCCAACAGATGAAAGGAGAAAATTTGCTTGCAGTGGGGCGCAGGTGATTTCTTGGGGGGTTGGATCCACCTTGTAGGTCCTAATCTCACTGTATCCATGCTCATTTTGGAAGATATTACATATCTGTAGAGTCAGAAGGAGCTTGGATATTTAGAGGTGGCACAGGAATTATTGTGTGGAAATAGCAGAGTTGTGGTTTGTGCCAGAATGTGAAACAAAAGTTACAAAAAAGGGGATTTTCTTTTGGACTCAGGGATCAGAGAAGTTTTAGCTTTGGTGTGACCAAACGAAGGAACAAACTGAGCACATGAAGTAAGGCAGGGAAAAAGGCTGAAAAACTGCCATGGCACTAAATAAATATATTCTGGAGGAATGTCTAGCTGGCAGCCTGGGAATTGTGGCAGCTCCAACTGTAATTGGAAAGTGCAAAAAACTTTGCATTGCCAGAGAGGCAGCACCAGAGGGGAACTGCAATCAAGATACAGGGGATGGCTTGGCCAGGCACTGAAGAGAACTATTATCTGAATAATGATGAATCAGCTGACCATGATTTCAATTTTCCAAATCAAAATCATAATCTCTAAAGTAAATTCTCTGCTTTGATAGATTAAAAGTTTGGCCCGTTTTAAAGCCAGAAAGCTCAGCACTCAAACTCAAAATCAGAGGTGCCAGAAAGTATTGTTGAAGAGGTTTCATAAAGCTTCATAGAGGTTCCTCAAGTCAGGCAGGTAACACCAAAATTTTGTCCTTCTGCTCACAAAAGGGGATCAGGATACCTTGATTTCTTTGATTTCTTTGATCTGCAGAGTTATAAGCTCAGTTCCTGCTTCAATTTGTGAAAAGCCGCTCATTAGAGATAATGCCCTTTCATCTGGGGGAAAGGCTGTTCTTCATGAATCTTCTTTCTTAGCAGATTTAGTAAATTTTGATACAATCAATTCCCACAGAATTAAAAAAAAAAAAGTATAGAGGAAAATGCTTATTTAGCTGCACTGATGAAAAGACCGAAATATTTTATAACTTTCAATAATTAGATATATTGCTAAAGAATATCACCAGCGGTATCAAGCTGATAGATGTTGATTGAGGATTCACTGAGCACAAGATATTTACTGTCTTGAGTCAGGTCAATCTGCAGAATTCTTGGATTAAATTCCAATTTATTTTGAGACTTATCTTCCCGTTTCCTCTTCATCGTAACCAAAATGAATTTCATGAGCGTTTGTAGATAGTGACCTGTATCTCTCTGCTGATCATCTCAGTCTTGGGTCAGATAAGGCACACAAGTGTTATTGATGATATTCTGTGCTGATATTTTATGGCCTTGTGCATTTCACTCTCGTATGTGACAGCATGATTATGTATAATTGATAGATAGTTTCATATTGCTCACGAAGAGCTTGATAGGCGGCACATAACCCAAATTATTTTTGTTTCTTTGGGGTGTATTTTTAAGCCTTCTCAACCAGGTACTATTTTGAAAGACTTTTTATACTTTTTCTCAGTGCCTGGTGGCTCATGAAATATATACTTTAATTGATTTATTATGGAAATAACTTTTCGACAAAGCAAATATCAAGCGTGGCAAAGCAGATTAAATCACTCAGCTCCTATCTTCTACTATAGCATGAAGGAACAAGGCACAAGATATCCATCTCTTATATCCCTATGTGCAGAAATACAGTGACTTCAGGACCCAGACTTCGCTGTGGGGAAAACATTGACACATTTTTTCACTAAATTTGTTTAGATCTGGCACTAAACTTGGGACATTTAAATAAAAGGTTTCATGCCTTCAGTGGGGATCTCACTCATGACACACTTCTGAGCAGTTCTTAATCCAAAAAAATATGTTTAAAGGGGGGAATCAAATCATTGAAGACAAGCCAGAGACCTCCCTGTGTGACCACAGATTTGCTGTGTGAATATTTATCACTGTTTCCACATCAGGTAATTGGGAACAGGTATTCTTTGCTAAACTAAACCAAATTTTTCAGCCTGCTTTCATCCCACTTCCAACCCCAGGCACCTGCTTGAGGTGTCAGGAGAATATTTGCCTGAGGCTTCTGCTAAAGCCAATGACAAGAGAGAGAATAAATTGCCAGCTGGAAATACCTGTGTGGCTTTGACAATCCCTGACAATCAAGGGTATCTAAACTCCTAACGCCACATCTTCTACATAGTTAAGTGTCTTATTTTGTTGGGAAGGAATCCAGGCTCTCGGTTGTAAGAAAGAGTGGAAAGAAGGAAATGTCAGTGTCTGATTCATCCAGCTTCTCCCCACTGTGCAGATCAATCCTTAATTATACTATCTGCTTGAGAACAATTTCTAGTCTTTGCCTCAGGGCAAGTTTCCTAAAAATAAAAATGTATTTCTTTGAGAGGAATGATGAAAGGAAGCAGCCATGATCCTATAGAAGTCATAGATGGTGAGCAGTTTTGATCGATACAATTTGAAAACACAGACATGGCTGGGAATGTCTCTGCTATTTTGACAGCGTTTAAATATTTTTAATCAAAAACATGGATCCCGCATATTTTAGCACACTTTTCTAATTTCTTTGTATTCTCTTTATAAGGCTTATAAAATATAATTTCACAGGTTATTCTGCAGTCTTCCTCATTATAAGAAAGTGCAAGTTCTAAGCCTCAGAAAAAAATGTTCGGCAGCATCTGAATGTGCAGAGTCTATTGAAAAGTGCATTCGTTTCTGTTAGTCAGCAATTTTTCAGGCTTTGGAGAAACCTGAGGCTCCTCTAACATATCTCGTGCTGCAGGGACTGACAGTGTGCCTGAACCTAACTCTGTCCATGGGATGAGCAAAAGAGACCAGGAGCACTTTAGAACTCACACCAGGGAAAACGGGCTGTGTCCTGATCTTCCCCGCACTGAGGGGCTCCACTTAAACCACCACACACACAGAAAAAAAAGGGGACCTCAGCCAGGAAAATCATATTTACTCACAGCCTGGAAAGAAAGTCAGCCTAATGCAGCAGCTCATCACAGAGAGAGAGGAGAAAGAATCATCTCCCACGGCACTACTGAATATGAGAATTAGAGCTACAGAAAGAGTTGTAGTTTGTAAAGCAATGAGTATCAAGGGACTTGCTTGGGAGTTTTCCTACTGGACACTATTTCTGCCTGGGAGTCCTTTAAATTTGAGGTGTATTTGTGATTCTGCTGGGGAGTAAGGTCATTGCTCAGTTTCTGGCTGTCAAAATGTAATAACATATTTTATAGTGACAAATTATTGGCCACCCAGCCACAATCATATACTAATAAAACAGTCGGATTTGCTAGGATGCATCATTTACACCTTTTTCTCTTTCACTTAGAATTATTTTACATCAAAACGTATTTTTCTCAGAGACAGGGAATGCAAGTGAACCTGTTAGCTGAGCTCCTCCACAGTCTCTGGACAATAGCCAGGGGACACTTCAGTGAAACCTCCTGCAGTTGGTGGGATAACTGTCTCCTTGCCTCAGGGAACCTCAGCATTAAAGTTATTAAATAAAACAGCAAGTCTGGCAGTTGGCTATGAGAAGCAATTTATACCATTGTAAATGGATTAGCGAAATGTAATTTCTTTTAACGTTTCCGTTTCAATTATTTCAAATAGATGTGCAGTTATAAATGTTAAGGAATTGTTTAAATGTTTCTCACAATGGAAAAAGTAAATATAGGTTAGAGCTCCGCACTCTCAAGTGAATTTTCTGTGTTTCTCTGTTTTCTTTATTTCAAGGCTTTTCACGTACTGCTGTAAAATTTGCCCATTTGGAGACCAGCAGAAAAAAAAAATATTTGTGCTCCTGATGAAGCAGGGTATTATACTAATCAGGGAAGTATAGATTTGAAATGTCTTGAGGACCAGAGGAAAGCCTACGGCTGTTCTTATCCTACATTCTCAGCTGGTATATTTTGACATCAAGAGCCTGGAGCAGCGCATGAGATACCAAGAGAGAGACTCCACCACATCTCTGCGTGTGTGAGAGGCGGGGGGAGATCTCTCTTGAAAGCACAGCTCCGTGGATTTCCTCTGAGAAGGGTTAATTAACATACATAGCCAGCAGCCCCCAAACTATCACCATCTCTTTCCATGATTTCAGCAACATCTCACCTGATCTCTGGGGGTTTTTTTCCCTTTTGCCCCGTTTTTTTCCCTATTTTTTCGCTCTGCTGTTGCAATTAAGCAGTAAGGTCTAACAAGAAAGATGACTGCTGGCGTGGAATGATCGTGTCCTTGGGGTGCAACCAAGCACCAAGAAAGATGACTGCTGGCGTGGGATGATCGTGTCCTTGGGGTGCAACCAAGCACCAAGAAAGATGACTGCTGGCGTGGGATGATCGTGTCCTTGGGGAGCAACCAAGCACCAAGAGCTTCTCGTCCCCCATGGGCGCGATTACCGCGGGGTCGGCCGCGCATGTTGGGAACGGCGTCGGTACCACAGATTGTTCTCTTTTATATTTTACTGCTTTACCCAGGCAAGTGGCCGTGCTGGTCCCCAGCTGCCACGTCGTGTCAGGGCGGGCAGGAAGGCACGGGCTGGTGGCAGGCAGCCCCCTCAACGCCCCGCCAGCGCCACGCACCAGAGCGGGGAAATTTCCACCAGGGACTCAGCCTGGTGCGCAAAGCTCCCGCCTTTCAAAACCTCTCTCCACAACGAGCTGGATCCGAGTTGCCGTAGACTTTAAGAGAGGGGGTGGTGAGGGGCAAAAGTAGGGCAGCCAGGAATAAGGGACGAGGCTATCTCCGTTGAAAGCAGCCGTGGAGGAGCCTGAGGGCTGAGATGGCAGTCATCATCGATTCCAGGCAAGGGAGATGTCAAGGACGGGGAATGTCAAGCAGGAACAACAATAAGGGCGCTTAGCAGCGCCAAGTCTTCCAAAAACGGCACAAATAAAGCTGCTGGGCTGCTGTGATTGGTCTGTTTGCTGCTTGAGATCACAAGAAAAATGTAAAAAAAAATATGATACATTTACAGCGTACGTCTGTCCTCTCCCTCCTGCCTACACAAAACTAATTAAAAATATTCTCTCCCTCTCTTCCTCTCACGTCCCCACCCCCACTGGCATCATCTTGAAACAGTCTTTGCAAACAAAGTTAGATACAGGCAAATGCTCTACATGGAACCAATCTTGTCAATATATAGATAAGCAGCAGCAACACGCTGGCCCTGAACAAATAATCAAATGTTAAAGGAAGAGCTACAGAAAACACAAACACACCCCGGGTTTCTGCAGTCTGCAACGCTGTCTGTGGCGGGTGTGTGTGTATTTCTGAAGCATCAACACCTGCCTTTGCAGGTGGTAGAGCTTGATGGCACAAAATCTATTTATCCAATGGTTTTTTTACACATCATTTACAGCAGCTTCTCAAATAAGTGACAGAATTAATTATGTTTCTGCTGATGCAGCGCCAAACGTGCTGACACTTTCAGGTGTGCACACACACAGGTTTACACACAAACACACTCAGAGAACAGCTGGAAAACCAGCTCAACAAAATATCTGGAGGGTTGGACCACTGAGCCTGTTGCTGAACCATCAAATAAATGCCAGCACCTCAGGGAAACAGCAAACAATGTTTTTAAGATGCTGAATGGAGACTAAACCTTTCCAATGATTTCAAAATTTGATTTTGTTTCGTATCGAACAATTTTTAAATTAAGAGAGAAGTAAGTGTCAGCACTTGGGTCATTGACCTGTACTGGAGTAATATAAGCCCTGAAAATCCCTGATCACAGAGGAAATGATGGATCTGGGACTGCAGAAAATGGTGATTTTCTAGGCGTGTTTATAAAGGGAAATCAAAATCCCCCTACATGCATATGATAGGGTTATTGAGCGCTGCAGGAAACCAACAGAACTTCAAATTCTACTTTGGTTTTCTACACTGTCTCTGAAACCAAAATACCTTTGTTTGAATGCAACTTCAGTGAAGAAACCTTCCAGCAGATTATTCCCAGCTCAGCTGAGGCATTTTGTGACTCTTACCACCCAGAGGTGATCCTTGACATACAGAATATTCCTTAGCAGGAATGGTATAATCAATTTAGATCTTCCTGATGTACAAGCCTTTTATTTCCTTCAACTTTCAACATGGCAAAGTGCATGATACTTACAAGGGAGGAAAAAACACTCTTTTGTAGAAAAGCTCGTTTTCAACTTTCCTAAGAGCAGTGGTTGTGTTTCGCAATAAATATGGCATGATATTCACCCAAAACTCGCACTTACCCGGGACCTCTGTGACATTACTGCTTACTATGACATTACTTCTGGCACAGTAGGGAATTTCACTGCAATAAACTGTAACCAAGGAAGACCCTCCTTTTCGCTGCTCCACTGTGCATTTGATTTTCTGCATATTTAGGAAAAGGAAGATATTTCTGTCTGAATGAATTCGTTTTCCTAGTAAGGTGTTTTCCACATGCACAAAGAAATATTATCCCTGTTGCCCATGGCCTTAGAGTTCAAAGGGGAAAAAAAAGAAGCTGGAAAAGTAGAACACAAGGGAACAGTTGGTCACGTTGTTCCTTTCAAGCAGTGACCCTTTCTGTAGCTATTAGCAGAGATTAGTTTGAGTACTCCTTGGCTGAAATAGGCCAGGCTTAATAAACAGATAGTTGTATTCCTCAAAGGCTTTTGGCCTCCTGTGTCAGAGCTGGAGCCCGTCTATCAAGCTCCCACACCAGACTGGGAGTTAAAACCTCGTCAGCCCACACTGGGAGCAGCCAGCAGAGAGGAGGGAGGCTCCTGGAGCATCCTCTGTCCTTGGAGAGGCTGAGGTGGCTTTGAGAGTGGCTCTGGTGATAAGGACAAAGGCAGGCAGAAGCTGCAGTTGGGTTAGCACCTTTTGATAAGAGCTTTGGCAGCTGTTAGGACCTGGAACATGTCCTCAGAGGTGTGAGGAGGTGCAGAGGCAAGGGGCACAGCCTCCTGCCATGGGCAAGGACACCTTCCACTATCCCAGGCTGCACAGGGCTTCAGCCTGGCCTTGGACACTTCCAGGGATGGGGCATTCCCAGCTTCTCTGGGCAACCTGTGCCATGGCCTCCCCACCTTCACAGCCATGAATGTCTTCCTAATATCCAATCTAAACCTGTCCTCTTTCAGTTTAAAGCCATTCCTCCTTCTCCTATCAACACATGACCTTGTAGACCCTCCCTCTCCAGCTCTGTTGTTGCCCCTTTTTGGTACTGGAAGCTGCTCCAAGTTCTCCCTGGAGCCTTCTTTTCTCCAGGCTGAACAACTCCAAGTCTCTCAGCCAGGCTCCATAGGAGAGGTGCCCCAGCCCTGTGATCACCTTCATGCAGGTCCACATGTGTCCTGTGTTGGTGACTCCAGAGCTGGAAGCATCTCTGCAGGTGGATTTTCACAAAAGCACAGAGGCAGAATCCCCCCGCTCACTGCCCACACTGCTGTGGATTCGGCCCAGGAAATGGTTTGGCTTTCTGGGCTGTGACATTGCCGGGTCACTTCCCCTCCTGAGACACAAATTCTCTCAACAGAAGCAAAATTTCATCTGTAAAATATACCCTGGGCTTTTAGCGACAGAGCAGGCTTTCCCTCCTGTTTTCCTCCCACACAGTATTTCTACAGGTATTTGCACAGCCCTCTTGCCTCCTTCCAGCTCGTGATGCTGCCGAGGTGGAGCTTTGGCAGATTTTATTCCCCGTGTCCTGGTTCAGCAGAGCCTTGTGCACCTTCACATCCCCCTCTGCACGAAGAGTTGAAGGGGTTTTGCTTCTGGCAGCATCAGGATCCTGATTCCCAGCGGGTTCTATTAATGCTTCATCCGAGCTCTGGCTTCCCATCTGCATAGATGTTCATGTTACCTTGCTGAGACGAAGCAAGGGAAAAGCTCTGCGGGGCTGGCTTGTCTGGAGGCTGTTTGTCTTTTCTGTACAGCTGCAGGCAAGCGTCTGTGTAGTTTCAATATTTGCTCTGAATGAAATGCCTCTCAGCTAGAACTCCACTTCACGTGACACTGCTGGTGAGGGCAAGATGTACCCCGAAAATAAAAAAAGAGAGCCCCTCGGGACACTGGTGCTGCTGGTAACAGAGGTGTTAATTGCCCTTCCTTGGCCTGGTTTTATGTTACCAATGTTTCATCTTTGTTATTATCAATATATATTCCTGTCTCATGATTTAAACTGTCACCATAAAGTTACTTGGACATAGAAGAGTTGTTATCAGATGTACTGGACGTCTTTTTGAACCATTATGTGGTTATTAGGGATTAAGAAAGCACAACTGTAGGCAGAAATGTCCTTGTATCCTGGGAAAACACAACTTTAAAGGAACATGAAAGCTAACCCAGTTGTTTGTCCCTATCCCAAAATAGGATCACTGTTAATATTCTTTACTTCTAATAGGTGTTGGTTTGATTTGTTCTTCTAGATCTCCACAGACACAGAAAACCTGCAGTTTTTTGTAGCGATTCCATTTCTGGGTGTAAACCAGAATATTGTGCCCATATCATGCACACCAACGTGAATATTTCTTGTGATTACAATAATTTGCTCTTTCTCACCTTCTCCAGCATGACCATGCACTGTTTTAGCACTTGGCCTTGCCAGACCTGGTTGGCTCTCAGTCTCCTTTTAGCCTCAGACAGCTCTAGTGTCACTTTTTAAGACATAAATCAGGGATAACACCAGCCTCTGCAAAGCACCGCTGAAACATTGAAATGCTTCCTGGGAGAGCAACATTTAAGAGAGATTTCTATTTTTACCTTTAAGTTCAAATTTGCAAGTCCGAGAGCTGTACAATCCGATCAACAGGAAACCTGAACCTCTTGCACTGCAAGCAGTAGTAAAAGCTTGTTTTCACCATGAAAACATACAGGAAATTAGAGACAGTAATACGCAGCTACATAGAAAAGGCAACAACTTTCAGCTCTAAACTCAGGCGTGGTCAGGCAGAACTATACAGAGGTGAAAAATGTCTCTTTTCTGCCAATAAATCCCTGAGCAAAACATATTTAATCTCCCATTAGGCAAAAGTAACTGAAACTTGCTATGTTGGTTAGGTTTCCAAAGCCTCTATTCTCATGTAGCTGTCTAAAGTATTGGATTGGGAAGAAGGATTTTAGCCATTTAATTGCACGATGAAATTATTTTCAGGTTTTTTATGTGCATCATAATAGCTACATTTACCATTCTATCATCATTAGTGCTTGAGGACATCTTTTATTTATCTACTTAGAGGTTTTTACATAGAACTCCCAGAGGTAAAAGTCATCATCTTGCTGAGTTTGAAAGTTTTCTTTTCCAGCATTTTATCCTTCCATCTCAAGGGCCTGACATTTTTTTAAACTCTTGGCATTCTCTTCAGTAACAAGGTTGAAATTTGAATATGCTACATCAATTTGGCTTCAGTTCGATGCCTCACTGAGGCACAGCCTGGCTGAGGAGAGAGAAAAAAATGAATATGGATGCCAACCATCTATTGGGATAACTCAGTAAAAAATCAGCAGGTCTCAGGCTGTAACTGAGAAGGAGCACTACCCCATAAGTGAGAATGAATCTATTTTGCATGAAATTATAGAAATTTAAGTTGCCAGTGATATAACAAAGTTATATAAATTTAGCACCAGTCCAAGAGGAATTCAGAGTAATCTGGTGGCAAGGCAGTAACTCGCTATACTTTTAAGGATGTGGTATGATTTCATGAATTGATTTAACAGTTAAACAAATATTCAGTCCTGGGAGGAAAAGAAAACCATGCAAACCTAAGGTTAATGCAGACTGGTCCCAGTGGATGTCTTTTATTCCTTGATGCTGTCTCTGAGGCTTCAAATGTTCCTGTGTTTCTATGCAAATGAGCTGCTTACAAAACCCAACTCTTTCAAGTGCGTTCTGAGTGCTGCTGTCTATGTTGTTTTACAGTAAACACATTTTTGTTGCACAGCAATATGTTTCCCTTAGAAGATGGGTAAATATGCAAAATGTTTCTGTAACTATTTGTCAGATAGTCAAACAGATTTTTTGTCTATCCTCGGGCCCCTTTTATGTTCACTCTCTGTGAACATATGCGACAAGAGCTCTCCCAACACAAACACTTGAAGGAATCAAATTGCAGGCTCTTTTTCTACCAACATTTGCACAAAAAAAAAAAGGGGAAAAAAAAGAAGAAAAAGAGAAGAATATATTTTATCATGCAATAGAGTAGTAACACCCTGTGAATTGCAACCAGCTCTTACAGTTCCTGATTTTGCAGGAACTTTTAAAGTTTGGTTGATCCTCGTGCTGGTGCCATTTTACGTATAATGATTTCAGGAAGAGAAGTGAGAAACGGAGGCCAAAGTCCTTGCTAATATGTCAGCAACCAGATGTCAACGAGACCATCTCCCAGTTTTCCTGGAGTCTCTCCAGATGCAATGTGTGACAAATGAGCATTTGCTCAAACTGTGGCCCAAGCAAAGCGAAAATGCTGCTCGGAGAGCACAGACGTGCTGAAGGACTTCCCTCTTCTGCTGTTGAGGGCATTTGTTCAGGGGCTGGTTCTTTAGCAGCTTCAAAAACTCTGCGCTGGTAAAAGTCAGGTTCCCCAGTTTCTTGAGCCAGTGATTGTCCACAGGCCGTTGTGGGCACACCCAGCTCACCAGGCTTATTTCAACCACACGTGACCTGGGGGAAGTTGGTATTTATGGAAAAAAATCTTCCCTGTGAGGGGGGTGAGGCCTTGGCACAGTTTGCCCGGAGAAGCTGTGGCTGCCCCACCCCTGGAAGTGTCCAAGGCTGGGTTTGAAGAGGCTCTGAGCAGCCTGCTCCAGCGGAAGGTGTCCCTGCTCATGGCAGGGTGTGGAATGAGATGAGGTTTAAGGTTCCTTCCAGCCCAAACCATTCTGGGATTCTATGATTTTATTGCAATATGTGGAATCTTACCTGGAGGCAGCTTTGCCTGGCTCCCAGTCTGTCTGCATCGTGTTTCATCAAGCCTTGTCCTTAAAATGTCTCCATGTGCAGAAATTTCAGCCCACCCAGTGCCCGGAATGCAGAGTGGGTATGAAGTCATTGGAACAACACCCATCAAGAGCTGGGAAGTTGCCATGAAACAGGTCCTTGTGATCTCACTGGGACAAAAGCTTTCGTTGAATATGAAATTTTGCCTTTCTCCACTTAATAAAAGATGACCTAGCAAGCAAACATCCGGATCTAAATCACATATGCCTGTAACAAATTGAATCTTATGAGCCATTGTGCTTTTTACATGAAGGTTAGTATGGCTTTTTTATTATTTTGGGTCTGTACAACCTAAAATAGGGCCCTCAGATGTCTGCAAATTTTCTTTTCTAGGCGAAAAATACGTAATTGTTGTTGATCACAAATAGTCTCTTCAAAATATTCTGGAAGACAGAAAATACAGTCTTTCACTCTTCCACTTTTCTTTCTGTGCTCAAATTTAAACTTTGTCTGTTTAGGTGGTTGTGTTGTTCCATTTATGCTCTGATATAATGGACCAAAGATTCAACCATAATTATTCTTAAAGCACAACTTCAACAGCATCTTTTCAAGAGTTGTATAAAGAATGCTTTGATTCAAGCTTCTGTTTACCAAAATGAATGAGACCTTTTATGAGGAGCACTTCCAAATACACCCAGGAAGCCACAAATGATGTGACTGGCTACAGGCAGGCCTCCAAACCACTGAGAATTACAAACACAATCGTTCCACTTTATCTGGGGGAAAGTTTTTCTGTTTATGAACCAACCATCCAGTCTGCCACTCTTCCTGTGACTCGGAACACGTGCAAGGAAGTGCTATTTCCACACAAGTTCCCAGATTTTGAGATGAGTTTGGTAAACACTGAAGCGATTTTTTGTTCTACAGTCCCACAGCCATGGAAGCACAAGTGGGTTTTGTTTTTAAGTGACCAGCCAACACTCCCAAATTCTTTTCCTATAGGATCTATCCCTTTATGCAAAGCTCCAGGATGTAATATTGCTGGAAGTCCTGCAAGCTCTATACATTATCTTACCAATTTCTTGTGTGATATGGCAGAGGATACAAATTTAGAGCATGAGGACATCTTGCTATGGACAGAGTCTCATTTTTATACCCAGTTCTGCTCCAGACCTGTCATTCTGGAGTTATAAGAGCAGTTATATCACTCCTTGTGTGCCTTTGACCACAGAGACCTGCATGTTTTTATTGCCTCAGCAAGAGGGGCCCCTCAGACTGCAGCAAACATGAGGCTTCTAGAGGAAGTGATGAATATGGACCTCAGAAGGAACAATTTACCACTAAATAGACGAATTTTTGTAACAATGAGGAGTAAAAACTGAGAATTTGAGTTCTCGTTAGCAATAGAAATAAGAATATTGTTGCAGGTATTTTCGAAGCTATCCAGGAAAATGCCAAGGGTGTTAATCAATGCAAAGTGATTCCAGTGCAAGGGAAACCACACAATGATGAGGACAATAGTTCATCTAAGTTGGAGGAGTCTCCAAGGTTAAGTTGGTCCATGTCCTGCATTGAAACCGCTTCCATAAAGAAAAAAAAAGGTCATTGTCATAGGAGACTCTGTCCTGAGAAGAACAGGAGATCCAATATCCAGACTGCCCCAGTTCTTAAGGAAAGCCTGCTGCCTCCCTGGGACCAGGGCTAAAGATGTGCAGAGAAAGCTCCCTCCCCTGCTACAGCCCTCGGATTTTTATCCATGGTGATTTTTTTCAATAAGCAGTGATCAAGTTGCAACAAGAAGCCTGATGGCAATCAAGAGAGACTTCAGGTCCTTGGGACAGCTGATTAAAGGATCAGGAGCACAAGCAGTGTTTTCCTCTATCCTTCCAGCTGCAGGGAATGATGAGGGAGGAAGCAGGAAGAGTCCAGAGATCCATACCTGGTGTCACTGTCAGAATTTTGACTGTGGGTTGGTCTGTGGGACAGACAGGACACAACTGTCTTAAAAGGGGGAAAGAATTTTTGTGCAGGAGTTAACAGGGCCCACTGAAAGAGCTTTGAACTAGAGTTGATGGAGGAAGGGCATAAACCAGGCTCACTAGAGCTAAGCCTGAGGTGGCACATCAGTGTTGGAGGGATGGTGATCGTGAGGTCCTGCTGTCTGCCGTGTCAGTGGAGATAAGGCATGGAAATCCAAGTGGTGGAAAAGACATAAGGTTTATTCAGGTGTGGGAATGGTCACCACCAAAAAGGGTGACAGCATCAGTAGCCCAGCTGGAATTCATCTGCAGGAGTGCCCACAGCGTGGGCAACAAACAGGAGGAGCTGGAAGCCACTGCTCAGCTGGAAAACCAGGATACAGCTGCAGTCATGGAAACGTGGGGGGGTGACTTGCACACCTGGAGTGCTGCAATGGATGGTTGAACTCTTCAGAAGGGACGTGGAAGGAAGGTGGTGAGGTGTGTTAGGGACAGTTTTGGCTGCCTAGGGCTAAATGATGGCGATGACAGGGTCAAGTGTTTATGGGTAAGAATTGGGGAAGGGTCAAAGCAGATGTGGGGGGATTATGTCACAGAGCAGCCAGCCAGGGTGAGGAGACCAGTGAAATATTCTGTGCAGAGCTGGTTGGAGAAGTCTCACCATTGCTGGCCCTTGTTCTCTACAAACTCCAGCTTACCTGATGTCTGCTGGAAATACAACACAGGGGAGAGGAAACAGTCCAGGGGATTCCTGGGGCTTGTGAGGGAATTCCTGACACAGCTGGAGAGGGAGCAGCCAGGGGAGGTGCCCTGCTGGACCTGTTTGTGGACAGAGATGGGCTGGTGGGGGGCGTGATGGTTGGAGGCCATTTGGGGCACAGAGATAATCAAATTATAGAGCTTTTTCAGTTCTTGGAGAATTAAGGAGGGGGATCAGCACAACGTCTACCTTGACCTTCCAGACGGCAGGCTTCAGATTTTTTAGGAGCCTGGTTGACAGGAGAGGCTGTGCTGGAGGGCAGAGAAGTCCAGGAATGCTGGAGATTCTTCGAGGAGGAAATCTTCAAGGCACAGCAGGAGGTTGTCCCCTTGTGATTAAAGATTAACTGGTGGGAAAGAGATTTGTGGTTTTGGTGCTTTCCTGACAAAGGTACCAACATAAACTAACAATCACATGACAAAATGCAAGGACATCTAAGAGAGAGGCTGTTGCAATTTAGTCCAAAGGACAGAGAGAAGATGAATCAATATTTATTACTAAAAACTCCGCCGGGAATTTCTGCGCTTCAAAGGATGTAAAAATTTGTCCTTGAGGATTGAAAAAACTGCTTTTCTAGAACAGTGGCCTGACTGGAATCCAAATCCTAGTTCCACAAATTCAGGAATATCCAAAATCAATACCCTCAGCATGCCGTCACAAATTTCTGTGCAGAATTCTCATTCCATGTGTTAACTGAGAAGACTATGAGAAAAGCGAAAGAGAAAAGAGGCTACTCCAAAGCAACTTCCAGTTCTCTGGAAAACAATAATCGGGCCAGATTGTGGGATTTACATTTGATATCTGAGACAAATTTTCCTTAGTAACTAATTTAATTGTCTGTATTACACATACAAATACCCATGGAGTGTGCTGCAATCATAAGAAGACATGGTTTGCATTATGTTTTTAAGCTGAATTTTATCCTAACCTAATTTACTAAGTTACATTTTCCTCTGGTCTTATTATTACTAAAGTACAAAGAAGTCGTAATTCTTGAGGTACGTTTGCCTGACAATAATATGCAGTGTATGAACCTAAGAGTACTCTGTATTATGTCATATTTTTGAGTTTATTGTCCAAGGGTTGCCTTTCATTGTAAAGGTCAAAGAATTGTCAGGAAAGTGAAGGTTTTAGCCATGCTAAAGCCATATTCGTTAGTCATAGTACCGTCACACTACTGTGACATTAACCATAATGCAATTAATTACTAATTTAAACAAGGCTGTGTCCTTCTTTTCCTGCGAGTTCAGCTTAGCTCATTCCCACCCCATCTTCCGATGTGCGTTTGCATATCAAGTAACACAACCAAAAAAAAAAACCACCTCACTGCCTTTTATAACAGCTCTCATCTGGGTGCTTGAGGGGCAAAGGAAGGAGAATTTCCTCATAATTCGGAGTCTTGCTCTAAACCTTTGTGCTGTGTTGAATAAAAAAGTAGGACCCATTTTTACATTCATTTTCAATGTGTTCTGCATTTCTATTTATGGAAGCCATTCAATGTGTGCAAATACCACATTCCTTTGAATCCTGCTGTATTTCCATTCTTGCTCAATAATTAAAACAGATAGTGATTACCCTAAATAAATACCAAAAGCTCAGAGTTTGGGGTTCATTTTCCTTTTTTTCTTTTGTGCACCTTAAATTGGTCTGCATTAATTCCTCTTTGTCGTGTGGGCTTTGCGTTTGACAACGCTTTGGGAAAGCATCTCTAATCTCCAGAACAACACCAGCACCACACCTCACTGCACTTCCTGAAAGCATTTAACCCATATCCACATTAATTAATTTCAACTTTCTCCTTATATGGTTCTTAACCGAATTCATTTTTTACCTTCCATTCTTTTTAACACTAATCCTATATTAAATTGGAGCTCCTGTAGCCATTTTGACAGTCATACAAAACAGAGTTATTGTAACTCAACCCTCCTGAAAATTATTCTACCTTCTCTGGAGCATGCACACAAAGATGCTGTACGACCTTGAGCACTCACTGGCAAACAACCTTGAACATTCTTTTTAAATCCTATACTTTGATTTAGTAAGAATATTTCTTAAGAGATTTAACTGTCTTAATTTGACTGTATTGTACTATCCATTCTATTTATTTTCTTTTTTTTTCTTCATTTTTAAGGATCTCTGATACTAATTAGAAAACAATATTGTTTGAGACACTTTTTCTTCACTAAATAAACATATATTATCGAATTATCCCTTTAAGTCTGATTACTAAATTATCTCAATAATGACTTACTCTTGTCTTGCAACTATGGGATAAAAATATCCTTTGAAGTTTTCTGTGCTCTTAGTAATAGGCTAAATAATGCCACGATGAAATCCTATTTCTCACTGAAGACATTGGCTTCCACGCTACTCATTATTTCTTTTACTAATTCATTACTAATTACTGCAGTGCTCAAGAGACCTGGTCATAGACCACAAAGTTCAGCACTACACGAATATTGAGCGAAAAAAAAGTTTATTCTTTCAGATAAAAATGGAAATATTGTTAAAACTGGTGACAGATATATTTCAATAACATACATACTTTCACTCATTTACCTTTCTACCCCATGAAGTGTTACTCATCTCTATATTTTAGGCATTGTTGGATTTAAATTATTCGATTATTTATTTTCAATTACTTTAATAAACATTGCTTTATTTTAAAGTATAGTTTTATTTTTCTATTTCAGCAACCCCATTTAGCACTCCAAAAGGAATAGGAATGGAGTATTAATCTCATGAACACCATTTATCAATAATACCATGTGTTATATTTCTTTATGGATTAGGATGGTGAAGAAAAAAACCTCAGTTAATCCCATCCCATCTTGATAGTATGACTTGCTTTCTTTCCTTTCTGGCATAATTGACATGAAAATTCACTACTGAATAGCGCTTGATGAATTACTCTGCTCTCTGTGATTTCCAGTTTGAGAGACATCAGATCCCAAGTGTCTCTAAGGTAACCATTCCAATGTTTCACAGGATTTCTCCTGACAGAGGCTTCTCAGCCCCTAAAACGCTGTCCTAGGAAGCACAAACCTGAGAAAAGTCTGCAGAGCCCAGTCATCATCACTTTAAAATTTAAATACGAAAATACTGGATTTTGCCCCCTTTTTTTCCCTCACCACCCTGTAATCACAGAGGAAAAAAAATTAAATCGAAGTGGTCACAGAGTACCAGGCTTGAGAGAGCATCGAGATGCCATTCCTTGTCATTTGGTCCCAAACCATTGTATATTTCTGGCAAACACCTGAAGGAAATATCTTGAATTCTCAGAGCTGGGGAGGAGGACAGGGAACCTTCAGATAATGGCAGACCATTTTACACTACATATGCTTAGCTTACAGGGAAAGAGCAGTGCTGACACACAGATTTAGAAAAAAAAAACCAACAAAGCAGAATTCTACAAAGCAATGTAAATACGGCAAAGATTAAGTTGTTTTAATGATAGACACATGATCAAGTAGGTTAAAAGACTAAATGGAATCAAGAACATTGAGATTTTATGCTGGGCCCTGCACTGACAGGAGAGACCATTCCAATACATTTTTGGTTGTTGAATATTTTTTCTGCTTTCATTGATCCTGTGGTGTTTTGCATTTCCCAGACACGTGCTGCTGCTCGTTTGACACAGCAAGTTGTTGACCATATGCTTAACAGAACGGGGTACTTCTCACAAGAAATCTTGTCTCCTGATAAAACCATTGTTGACAGATTTAAAAGTCGTTGTTGTTTTTTTTCTCTAGGGAGAGATTGTGTACGAGTAGCTGCACTGAGAGTTCTGTGTTTATTGTCTTGCAGTCACGTTCGGATCCAGCCCACTCAGTTTGTTCCGACTGTCACCCGCTGGATTCTGAGAGCCACGACTGCAGATTCTCTCACTGGCATCAAACCAACAAATCTGGCAACCAACATTTGTTACAAGGAAGACCAGCTGAGGTCTGAAAGTCTCTTTGGCCTCTATTTGAGGTGGAGATTCTGCAAGGAAAATGTAGTTCATAATTCCTCAGACAACAGGCGAGTGACAGTAGAGACCTGCTTGCTCTCTGCTGCCTGTATTCCCCTCACAGCATCAGCAGATGTGGAAAGTAATTCAAAAAATATTGTCAGAAAATTTAGTAGATCATGCTCAGGAGGGAAAGCAGGGATGGGAGGTGTGGGAGAGGATTATGCATCACATGTGAGTAATAACACTTCTTCCAAGTGAGGGGAAAAACAGTTATGTAATAGAGAGAGAAAGGAAAACAATCAGACTTGTAGCAAATCTTCATGTGAAATGTTTTCCGTTTTTCTCTCTACTTGAAGATTTGGGAACTGAAAGGAGTAATTAAGAAACTACAGAAGGATAGGGGTCAAAATTCAGTAAGAACATTTTCTTATGGAGTACTGGATTTGGCCAGACTCTCAGAGAAGATCACCCCAAGGAAGTTGGTGCAGATTATCAGTGATTAAAGTTTTGGGGAGTTCATCCTCTGAATGCCAGGATATTGACCCGTCAATACAAGGCAGCTGTACACAGCAAACAGAGACCGAGTTGCTTTTTCCCAAGAAGATTTTGCTTTGTTTATTGAGGAGATTTATCACAATCATTGCCTTGTGAAGCTCCTGAGCTTATTCCATGATGCATGAATGGAAGCAGGTCCAACACAGACCCCTAAGGAGGGGAGTGAGGGCTGCTCTTCATGGCCAGATTTTGGGCAAAGACTATTTTGGCCACATGGACTGACATAACTTCCTCACAGAGCCCCAGAACAGGGGAATGAGAACCCACCACAGCCCCCAGTTCTTCTCCCGCATGTTCTCGCCGCACCTGACCAAAACCTCTGTGCGTAGGCAGAGCTCTGTCCCAGGCCAGAATCCTGTGAAAGGCACAGATCTGGCCTGTGGAGGAGAGCAGCCAGAAAACCCGATGGCAGCTGAGTGCTTTGGGCAGATTCTAGAAGGCAAGTCCCTCAGGATTTCACCCACAGCACAGGTGCAGGCCTGCGTTTTAAAAGAAAACTCCTTTCAGCACTGTCTTCAGCAAAGCTGATTTCCAGGCCTAATTCCTTCCCTGCATTTGCTGCAGCAGCTCTTAGATAACATGCAGGAAACAAAAGGCATGTTGTTGTACCAGGATTTTGAAGAAGTTATTCATTGCTATACTTAAGTTGAGATCTGTGAAGAAACACATGCGGCGTATTTTGAGAATGTGCTATGCCAGGTTACCCTAAGTCACAGTGTGTTTAAACAACCACTTTATTCTGCCATCTGGTACATGATAGGTTTCTGATAAATACGTGCCTGCGCTTTGACTGTGGGATGCTCACAAGAAAAGAGACTGTATTTTTCCAAGATGTTTGTCTAAGTCGCAGACAAACAACTTTGGCAACGTGAGGGAGCTTTCTGTGGGTGCAGCAGTAATCACAGAATCGTAGAATGGCTTGTGTTGGAAGGGACCTGGAAGATCACCCAGTTCCACCCCCTGCCTTGGGCAGGGACACCTTCCACTCTCCCAGGCTGCTCAGAGTTCCAGCCTGGCCTTGGACATTTCCAGGGATGGGGCAGCCACAGCTTCTCTGGGCAACCTGAGCTGGGGCCTCACCACCCTCACAAGAATTTCTTCCTGATGTCTAATTTAACACTAGTCTCTGTCAGTTTGAAGGCATTTCCCCTTTTCCTGTCACTCCAGGCCCTTGTAAATAGTCTCTCTCCATCAAGAAGGCCACAATTAGGTCACCCTGAAGCTTCTCTTCTCCTCCCTGAACAATCCCAACTCTCTCAGCCTTTCCTCAGAGCAGGGTTGCTCCATTCCTTTAATCAACCTGGTGACCCTCTAGACTCACTTCAGCAGATCAGTGTCCTTCCTGTGTTGGGGACACCAGAACCCTTCTCCTCAATTTCCCCCTCTTTAGTCATCCCACACACCCCAAAAATAGTGCCCAGGCAGCACGAGGAGAACTCAGACTATTGCTGTAAGCCATAGAGGTGAGTCTAGCTCAAACAAAGGTAGGCAATTATAGGCTGGATTTATGTATAGACAAAATCAACATTTGCCTTAGGCAGCTGACTGCTGAGCACCCCAGGGGCCCTGCTTTGGAGAAAGCGGGGGGAGAGATGCTCCCGCATTTGAGCAACCTCCAAAGTCCTCTGCCACTGCTCTCCTGCCTGGTTTCTCACTGCCCACTTCTGTTTGCCTTTCTGTGCTGCAGGGGAAGGCCTTGCCCCTGCCCTGTCCCCTTCCCTCGTCTCACACAGCAGCAACAGCCCAGGTGAGAAAAAGCTCCTGAGACCACAGCAGGAGGAGGATGCTACTCAGAAGGGAGAGGGGATTTGGCCAGGGATGCACAGGTGACATGGTCAAATTTATGTTAAAGCTGCTTTTGCCCATACCTTTGGCAGTGATTCTTTAATTAACCTGAACCACTCATTTGCAACACCTGGGGCGGGAGGGAGAAGCTCCTGTACCAGATGGGAGGCACCCAGAAAAAGAAGCAGGAGGTTTTCTTCCAGAAAATTATAATCTCAGAGATAAGAAAGAGAGGAAAGTAGTCCCATGAACACCAAGAGCCTTCCAAAGCCTGCACAAGCCCCCACAAACCCCACAGATCTCCCCCAGGACCACAGAAATTCCAGGAGCCCATCCAAATATCCCTCTTTTATCTGCAAGTTCCTGAAGCTGTGGTCCTATCCCAGATCACATTGTCCAATTCTCCCCAAGGTTTCATCTCAGCCTTCCTCCACTCTTTACTGCCATCAGAACTGATCATATTTTCCCCAAGGATGTCCTCATTCAGCTTCGCCAACACCACTGAGAAACCTTGACCTGTCTCTGAGCTTTTTTTTGCTTTCCATAGATTGTGGCAATGTTGCTGCAGTAACGTTGCTCAGTGCAGGCTGCAGAGTCTGCCCACAAACCTGGTAAATGCTCAGGTTTTTAAGCTGAAAAGATGGAGCTGTGAGGTCAGCTGTGCAATTCCACACATTTTTATGGACCGCAGTTCTGGTATATTTATGCTGAGCAACTAAGAGCCTTTCTGGGCGTGACTGCATCGTGAGACAACACTTCAGAGAATATTTTATTGGTAATAACACCATGTAATGCAGAATGGATCAGATGGATGGGGTCTGATCCCAGATCTACTTTTTGCATTCTCTTTGCTTAAACTCCAGATTCCACGAATTTGCATACTAAGCTTTGCTCTGTATTTCAGCCTCAGCTCAGGACATGAAGCTTCCTAAAAGCATCACCTCTTCATACTTATCACTGTTAGAATGGACAAGCATATAAGATAAAACACAAGGGGAACAACCCAACCTCACGCTCTGCAATTTGTGGGGGTGTTGCCATATCCAGTCAGGCCATTCACAGATTCACAGAATATTCTGGGTTGGAAGGGACCCACAAGGGTCATGGAATCCAAATCTTACATAAATGGCCCACACAGGGATTGTACCCACAGTCTTGGTCTTATCAGCACCGTGCTCCAATCAACTGAGCATTGTCACATGTTGTCAGACATGTCACCAGTCTTGGCCAGAGAGAGCTGCAGAGTGCAAGAAATAAACACCCTCACGACTAAGATGAAAGTTAATTAGTTCTTAATTTATATCCTGAAGTGCAAGTGTTGAGCTCTCATAAAACTGCATCCTTTGGAAAACAAGTGCTTCCATTTTTCATGCTCTGCTGCAGCTCTTTTCACTGCTATCAGCACACTCTTTTAATAATATCTTGTAGCAGTAGAGTTTTTTCTATGAAAAAGAAAAGCCATGAGCTTTTTTAATGTTAGGAAGAAATTCTTCACTGTGAGGGTGGTGAGGCACTGGAATGGAGAAGCTGTGGGTGCTCCATCCCTGGGAATGTTCAAGGCCAGGTTGGATGGGGCATTGAGCATCCTGGTCTAGTGGAAGGTGTCCCTGCCCACGGCAGGGGGTTGGAATGAGATGATCCTTGAGGTCCTTTCTAACCAAAATCATTCTATGATGTTGTAAGCTCCATCAAGGGTTTTTGTGTGGAATAATACAAGGGAAAATAAGCTGACAGAAGATTTTGAAGTTGTTACCATCGCCTCTATCAGACTTTCTCTTACAGACCTGCCATGCTTCCCGTTATACATTTGAGGAATGATCTACTTTTACCTTGTATAATCTACTCTCTCAAGGAACACTTTCATACTGCTAATCATTTTCATTTTCACTTCTGGGTCATTCCTACTTCTTCCCCCTTGCTTGGGTGGGACAAGCAAAACAGAGCAGGGGTTGGGGTTGGCACATTTCACCCCTCGTTGTTATTCCCCAAGCGCTGCTGTCCGACCTTGGGGAGCGTTGTGCTGTTCAGGTTTGCACTTGTGTCGTTTCCTGGAGTGCTTGCAGTTATTTGTGAGCACAAAACCGCCGAGTTCCTCTCTCTGCCTCGCTTTGCTGAAGGGAACATCTTGAACTCTTCACATGCGTTGACTCACTGTGACGGATGAAGTAGGATGTGACATCCCACTTGCAGCTCCCCAGCATAAACAGTGGGAACATAATAAGAGCTCCCATCTGCCTCGTTCCTTTGCTCCCCCAAAACTGAAAGTAAAATGAAGACCAGGAGTCATTCACATGTTCATTCAGAGAACAATTGTATCAGGAAGCAAGAACATCCACATCTTCAAGCAGGCATCAATGATGAAGTTACGTCACGATTATTCCAAACAAAAGTGAAATTCTTGCATATACATGAGGGGGGTTGTTCCTGGTATAATTTTATGTCTGCCTGGAGATGTTTTGCCCACAGGTTGGCTTAGGTTCCGCATCACATGCTGGTCACTGACAGTGCAAACTGAAATTTATCTAAAGGGAAATGATGGGATGTGCTATTTCTTACCACAGCGTGGTTTTAGCAGGAATATAATAATCTTCGGGGACAGAATCCATTTCTTGACCTGATTTTCTCTGTAATTAAGGAACGTGCAACAGTTCACTGAAAGTCTCAATAGAACTGCAGTGTCTACGAACGTTTTTAAAGGTACCCAACTGCAACAAAATAAACTGTAATTTTTCCATTTCCTGTTGCTACTTCAAGACAGTGAATGCCACCCAGGACTTTAGTTACCAGGAATGGAAAAGTAATTCATGCCCAAAGCAACAGGGAGAAAAAAAGTCTATAAAAATGAACTCGAAAAAAATACCATTTTATGGTGATACATAAAAAAGCTTCCAAAACCCAGCTGAGATTTAAGCCATGTAAGTCCAAAGTACTTTGAGTGCTTTGACAGAAAGGATGTAAAGCATTATTTAAAATCAAATTCAGCCTCTATATAGTTCTACAGGAATTTGACCTATTCTCTTTCATTTTATTACTGCTACTTGATACGTCAGGGGTATTTCCAAGATATGATAACTAGAAAGCTTATGTGCTGTCACTTAAATGAAATTATTGAAATAATTTATTTTTAAACTACATGTTTAATTTTTTTAAATTGTTGAAATAATTTGGTTTATTTGGTTAATTTGGTAAGTTACTTACTAAATAAAATACTAAATTAAATTAAACACTTTTTTTTAGTGAGCAAATTACCCCTAAAGAGCAATTAGATGTGTATTTGGGGCACTGGCTATGTCTACACAAATCCACCAATACAGAAATTGAGAAAAACACATTCACCTGTATGGAGCAACATTTTTTTCTCCTTCTCATCACATCAGAGGGTACATTGGAGCAGCTGTGTTTGACCAGATCAAGAGCACACGTGGGATGAAAGGTCTCCCACTCCAAGTGGTGGATGCCCTGGAAAGGACACGGAGCAGTGTCCCCAGGTGCACTGTCCCAGCAAACCCCACAGGGGCCCAGCCTCAGCTGCATCTGAGCTTCTTTTCTTGGCAAAGGTATGTCCATGGATTTTGATCCACTTTTTTTTTTTTTTTTTTCCCAGACTGGTTATATTTTAACCTCCACAGCATCCTGAGGCAATGAACTTTACCACACAAATAAAATTGTCAATGAAAATCTATTTTTTGTGTGTGTGTATCTTAATGTATTACCCAATCATCTTGCTGGGTATTGCCTAATTTTGGTATGACAAGAAATCCCAGAACTTATTCCCTATTCACACTGTTCACAGCATCCATGCTACCCTTGTTAGTGCTGATTTCATTTCCAAAATAAAATACTTTGTTCTCACTCAGCAGACAAGCTACCCTATGTCCTTGGCCATCTTTCCTTCCCTTCTCCATACCTTTTTTATTCACTGAGGTTCTTTCTGAGAAACCACGACCAGAATTGTAAAATGATCAGGATATAACTACACCAAGGAGTTTAACACAGACACGAGGTTTTCCTTTCCAGTTTGTATTTATTTTCTTTTTTTTTTTCATGATCCAACTCCCTTTTTTGAGCCCTACAGAGACTGAGATGATGCTTTCAGAGGATTATTCACAATGATTTCCCTAAGGACTCTTCAGTACCAGCTAATTTAGAGTCTATCATGCTTCTACTTAAAATCATTAGATATATTGGGTACAATCCTACCCACTCCACCATTTACAGTAATAGGCTCCCAGTTTCACCAACTTTATTTCTACCCTTCCACTTATCTGCTGGATCACTGGACAATAGATAGAGCAGTATCTTGGGACAGTATTTTTAGCAATGTCAAGCAGAATCCTTGGCCCAGATATCCAGTGATTACATGACACAGTTTACTAACATGATTTCAGTTACGTGATTTCAGTTTTACTTACATGATTTCAGTTTACTAACACATTTCTGTGAAATTTTCTCTTACAGCCTTAATTCTGTTCCTCATAGAAGTTTCAGCTTGGATTCAGGTAAATTATTGCTAAATAACAGGTTTTCCAGAATTGATGATATTGCCTCTCCCCAGATATTTTCTCTCTTGATACTCTTTTCCACCCATCTCAGACCCATTTATCTGTTCATTAGCCACACCACGTATGGCAATTTATAATTTAAGTTTGAACTTGCATTTCTTTATGATAAAGTATAAAATGGCATGCACATGTAACACACACGAGATTAATCCTTATTTTAATAAACAGCTGCATTACTTTGTGTCAAATGGAAATGTCTCACATAAATAGCCTGTTGTGACAGACTGTTACATTATTCATTAAAATATATATTCAATTATGCATTTAGCTATTTGTGGAAACCTTTTTTTAATTAATCATTTCAATACACTCATCAAACCCTATAAAAGGTTCTTCCACACACTGAGGTCTTGTTGAGAAGAAATATTTACAACTGCTGAATGGATCCCGTTCAAAAGTGCAATAAATCAAAAAGGTTTTAGGAAGGTGCTTGAAGAGGAACCAGTAGCATTGCTTTTCTAGAAGAAATTCTTTACTGTGGGGGTGGTGAGGCTCAGGAACAGGTTGTCCAGAGAAATTGTGGATGCCCCATCCCTGGAAGTGTTCAAGACCAGGTTGGATGGAGCTCTGAGTCAATTGATCTAGTGAGAGGTGTCCCTACCCGTGGCAGGGCATTGGAACTGGATGATCTTTAAGGTCCTTTCCAACCCAAGCCATTCCATGATTCTATTTGTATCATTTTTCTGGAAAAACTCTGTCCTGGAAACAAGAAGTGGGTTTAAAGTTGTGGTTTTAGCCTTGGTAAGGCGATGCTGGACAGCATCAGGCTCAGGTCAAGTCTAAATACATAGATGAGATTTTCAGGAGGGGGAAAGGGGCTGTTTTTCTACTTGATCTACCAAAAGAATATTGAAAAAGTGTGGTTTTTCTCAAGAGAAAAGGATTTCACAAACCAAAATCATAAATTAGTCACTTCAGAAAAGCTCTTGGCTGGTGAAAAGACAGCTTCAAACACTGAAGTTACCAGAGTATTGTGTCTACCATGCCACATCCCTGCCTACAAACACTGACAGATCCCCTGAGTTTTGGCTGAACCTCTCAAGAGCAGCTTCCTGCAGACACTTTGCGTGGAAAAATTGTGCCAGTTAGCAACACGAAACTGGATTCCAGCCCAGGGGCTCCGCTTGCAATGTCCAGAGCCACCTCAGCGGCAGAGGACCTCAACCTCCCGTGCGCGTGCTCGGAAAGCGGCGTGGAGGGAGAGCTCCTGGGGTGGGTGAAACCTCTCTCCAACCAGGCTGGCAGGGGTGGCCCTGGTGGGAGGAAGGCAGGGTGGTCAAGAGACACCGTTGCTATGGCAACGCTGCCTGGGAAAGACAAAAGAGGAAACCTGCGGTGAAAAGGGAACGGCTGAAACAGGGAGGCGAACGGGGCCCAGCCGTGACAGGCTGACACTCATTGTCACCTCCAGTGACTGAAGCTGCCACTCACCCTGCCAAGCCACGATGTCACTTGCCCGTGTGGCCAAGTGCCCTGTGCTCCTCAGCGGTCATGGGTTGAAAAGGAGTTTTGGGGATTTGAATAAAAACTTCCAATCATCTGGTGTGGACATGGTGCCCAACACGAATGTTTAAATTAACTCTGGTAGGTCTCAGAAGCTGCTCGCCAGCCCCCAGCACCAAAGTAACTTCCCGTGGAAAAAAACATTGTTAAATAATAAACATATCTATGTCTATATTTATAACTCTATCTATATCTATATTTGTAGCTATATCTGTATGCATTGCACCTGCATGAGTCCAACATGAAGAGTTGCCAGCTTGTACACTCTCTTTCTCACATGCTTGTAGTAAAACCAGTTGCAGGTTGAGTAACCCTGACTTAACAACTCCATGGCACAACTGCAAACGCCAGGATTTTGTTTGTGAATCGATCTGGGCAGAAGGATCAGATTGGGAGCATTAAGAACCCTTAAAATCACCCTCTTGACTTATAGGAACCCAGACACAGGGCACGGCAAATTACTTTGGCAAAGCTGAGTCGTCTGCACAGCAACTCAAAACCAACATTAATCTGTTGCCCAGATCAGCTAGTAAAAACCAAAGAATTTATGACAGAAACTGAGCTAAATTACAAGAATTGGCAGACCAATGTTCCCCTGTCAAATGACCATATAAAACTACGACAAGCCACTCAGGCTGTGTATTTTCTAGGGCAGTTTCCACTGTAAATACACTGCTTCTAGCCAGAAGAGAAACTCAATTGCCTTACATAGAAAAAAAACCCTGATGCAATTAGTTCTCAAGACACCACAGGCTCCGATATCATTACTTTCTACTAAAATCACAAATAAAGGCATCTAAAAGAAAACAGAAAAAGGGGAGAAAGAAGAAATAAAGAAATAAATTATATATATATACACAATCATATATTCTTTCCATGGCTGTTTACCATCTAAAATTTTTACAATACATTTTCAAAAACATCATTGCAAAAAAATGTGAAATAACAGCCCCCTTTTGTAGTGTGGAATTGACACACAGGGAGATGAAATGAATTCCTGAGGATCACTCAGGAAATCTGCACTGGAGCAAAAACCTGCATTTCTCATGTTCTTGAGCCCCTGAGGAAGAGGTTGGTGTTCCCTCAGGCCCAGGTGCTCTGCAGCATTGCCACAGACTTTGGGAAAATAAGGCCAAGGGCTGCAAGCACTGAATTTGGCACAAAGAATGGGTTTATTGTCTTTTTTTTTTCTGCTTTTGTTTTATGTTTGTCCCAGTGCTCGTTCAGAAAGTAAAATAAGTTATTCAGGCCCTGCTTTTTCATAATCTCCAGGGTACTTGGTGTGCGGATAAGCCATCGATTTTTGCTCTCAGTCTGTTACAGTCACATATATGCAGTAAAAGTAATTTCCTCGGGACTAATATCATTTGTTCTCCAGGGTTTTTCCTTATGAAAACTGAATTTTGAACAATCCTTATGTAACCTTTGCTATTAAGGTTACAAGAGATTGAGATCCATTTGTGAGATGAATAAAGCATAACATTTTGCTTCTGCAAACTTTCCTGACAATGCTCTTTATGTCAGGGAAAAGATGAAGCTTCTACTATGTGACAAAATTTCCAGTTGAAACTAAGGGATCTGTTAAATTACTTTCCCTACCTGGTATCTGCACCTATTTGCACTAAAATCTCTCTTTAATCAAATTTTAACTTCAGCTCTAAAATTATTAAAATTCAGGTTTTAAGAGAACATGACTTTTCCCCTTCTTAGAGCAGTATGACGTCTGTCATTGCCATATTTATTCTAAATCCAAAAAAAAGTCTTTTAAATGTAAATTATTTGTTATACTAGACCTTGATAAAGGATTATACGGGAATATAGTAAATAAGTTGTATGTCTTTAGGTTACAAAAACTGGGCTAAAAGTTTACTTTAATAATTAAAAAATCACTGAATCATTTAGGTTGGAAAAGACCTCTGAGACCATTGAGTCCAACCTTTGATTGATCGCCACATTGTCAACCAGACCATGGCACTGAGTGCCACATCCAGCCATTTCTAGAACAAAAATATATATTTGGACCGTGGGCATTTGCCCACTTTGACTAAAATTATATCCAATAAGAAACATTTTTGGTGGGGGGTAACTTCTCCCAGAAAAGAACTCCATCCTAAACAAACCACATCACATTGGTTGTGTTCCTGAGGAAAAGTTGGCAAGGACAGAACACTGTTCTCAAATTTAATAGAGAAAGACCACTCAACCCTGAGCAAAAAGAAAGGAGTTCGACCCCAAACACACACAGTCACTCCTGGAGCCTGTCATATTTTAACACATCAGAAAGAGAAGTCTTGGGCAGGACATCTGACCTCGCTGGATGTTGATTTCTGGCTGTCACCATCTCATTGTCACTGGGGAGAGGTTTTGCTTGTTAAGGCCCCATGGTCATTGCAGTGCGCAACACCCCTGTGATGTGAGTACGAGTCACAAAAATCAGCTGCCTGCCAGCTGCTGAGTGGAGGATCTTCTCTCTTTTTGGTTAAAAGTAAGATTTCCTCCAAAATTTCCTTTGCGTTCCTCTTGAAAAAGAGATAAAAGAACAGTCTTCTTTTATCTTCTTTTCATTCCTACTGATCATGTTTTTCTCTACTTAGAGATAATATTTAAGGCCTCTAAAAACTAGTGCAACCAGAAATATTGCTATTGTTTGAAATGTGACTAAAAAGAAGCCAAAAACTCTCCTCTGTCTCCAGAAGCACGAAAATATCCCCGAGCATCTCCACCCACCCACGTCAATCCGTGGAGCATCTCATTACTCCTGGAAGGACAGCTCTGAAAGTGGTGTTGTGGTGAGAATTCCCTTGCTGTAGTTCCTGACTAAAGGTGGGATCACTGATCATATTTTTGGTCTCACCCCTGAGTCAGATGTCCCCAGTGGCCAGGTCAGCCTCTGTGGGGTTCATATTTTGTTCGGCACATCCCATATTTCCTTACACCAACCCATGATACTGACACATTCTCACGGCACTTCCAAGCACAGAATTCCTATGGAAAAAAGGGGTTTTTTTCCATGACAGTTTCTTCCTGTGAGGGATTTGGGATAGAGAAAGGCAGTTCAAACACCTTGCTTTGTGTAATCATTCAACTCCGAGCTTGAGAGCCACCTCCCCTTCACCTGCACGATTCCTGGCCCTATGGAAAATTGGGAGAAACAGGAGGCAGCAGACATTGCTAGAGCTATTTGTGGGTTCCGCTGCGGGAGAAACGGGATCGGTGTGCGACCAGGAGACATCCACTGAGCAATTTTTATCCACTTTGTAGGAGGATGAATGTCCTCTCCAAACCGCTTGCATCCAGCAGGACCCGGAACTTCAGAAGAGAAAGTACAGTACATCGTGAAACAGTTCTTTTTCCACGGGGAGCAAAGCACATTCCCAAATTATACTGGTAACAATAAACCCCTGAAATAATACAGTACATCTCTCTCCAGTGAACGGCGTCGTTCTGTGTTCTTCAGAGCTGGGCGGAATAAAACTGCACAGAACAAAGGTTTCAAGTTCCCCTTTTTTGATGCTCTCAGACCTGAGCTAAAAAATAATTAATTTCTCCACATCCACAAAGAATTTTGGCTGTTTTGCCGTCGGTGGAACACAATAATTGTCAGTGAAAAAAGAGCCAGTTTTCCTAGAGAAACTACTGTGTGAGAAAACAGGTAGTACACAGGAGAACATCATCTCTTCTTCGTTTCAAATTAGAGCAGGGACAGGAAGCTGATTTGTTTTACTTTTTAAAGCAATGTGGGGCACAAACCTTGACTCTCCTCCCTGAGGGTGTGAACATACTCCTGCTATGTGCAGTGGGAATCGCAGGCCAAGTCCTGCTGGTTTCCAGACTCTTCTCTGTGAAATACGACTGACCATCTATAAAAACAACCTCACAACCATTTATTTTGGAAATTCCTATTCTTGTATCAAAATCCAGTAACCTGAAACATGATGGTGAGTTAGAGGAAGCTTGACCTGGTCTAAGCCCCAGAGATGTGCCGTGGGATTGAGTTTGGCTACGGGTTAACCACAAGAGGAAAGTGAATATTCCAATTCACTGATGCAGACTGGCAGGTTCCATGTTTTATTTGGGCAACCACATGGATGGAGCTGGGCCTGCCCCACCTCTTTACAAGTTCCTGGTGTCGTGTAGAATAAATTCTTGCATTGCCACTGAAAAAGAATCCCACTCTAGGGATGGAGGTGCTGAATGGGGTTTCCTCCTAACATTTCTAGCCCTCCTACAGAGATACCAGGAATAGGAGCAGTAGACAAGAGGAATACTTCTATTTTATTCTCAAATTTTCACTTGACTGCAGCTGCCCCACTTGTCAGAAGAGGGGCTGAGGAGGGGAAATATTATTCTGTGAGGTTACTTTGGTTTTCGGATGCTAAGCTTTGCTCAGCAATACAGCCAGAAAACCCCACGAAAATCAGCCAAGTCACAAAGAATTTCACCCCATTCCAAGAGCTCTGCCTCATACATGTGCTGAAAGGCACAGCCTGCCTATGGAAAAATTAGCATGGAGTCACGAAATCAAAGATTATATCATTCCACATACAGAGGAGAACCTTACTTAAAATACATACCACTAGAACTTCACTCTGGCATCCCCGAAGGTTTGGGGGCTTGGATTCAGAGCCTTACCATTTTTATAACATTTTAGGGATGTGGTTTTTCTTATAAATATATGGGTGCATAAATATATTTTTAATAAATATATATATATATGCATTCTTTTTAATATATGTATATATATATACACATATATATCTATATATAACATAATATATATATGTATATATATCTATATCTAGATCTGTATCTATATCTAGATATAGATGATATAGATATACATATAGATACAGATGATATAGATATAGTAATAGATATAGATACAGAGATATAGATATAGATATATAGATATAGATATGGATATAGATATGGAGATATAGATATAGATAGATATAGATATAGATATAGATGATATAGATATAGATAGATATAGATATAGATATAGATATAGATATAGATAGATATAGATATAGATATAGATATAGATATAGATAGATATAGATATAGATATAGATATGTGGGTCCTACCACAGCCCATCAGAAAAACAAAACCTGTAAGAAGCAGCTCTGTTCCTGTGACAGTCCTGCTTCCACCAGAGGTGCCTCCTTGCAAGGGGACCTGCTCCTGTCCTGGATTTGCTGTCAAATATTAGGATTCTCTGTGGAACACATCTCGTGCTTGCTCAGCAAATCCCTTTATTTTTTCTCTGGGAAGCTGCTCGCAGGTACTCCATCACTCTGACATTTTTCCGCCAGGATAATGATGGAGCAAACAAGCACAGTAGCTGACTCAGGAGGAAGGTGTAAGGCTGCAAAGTGGCTGAGCACAGAAGCTACTGTTTCTTTGTTTGTTTATTTATTTTTAAAATCCACACGAGAAAACAACCTTTTCTTTTATTTTCTTTTTTTTTTTTTTCATTATAAGCAACGTTTTTTTCCAAGCTTACAAATTTCCTCAACTGCTGACCAAAGGATAGTATCACATCCAACAAAGGCAAACAGCAGTCACTGAAAGGATGGCAGAAAAGATGGCAGAAATTAAGTGTTTTAAAGGTGGATAAAATGGCTGGAAACTCCCAGTAACTGAGGGATCACACACGTTTGAATATAAGGAGACAAGGAGGAAAGGGCTGTGTGGAGTTTGAGAAAGGCTTCTCTACATGCAGGAAACCTCGGTAAACAAGTCAATATAAAAACAAAATATTTAGAGAGAGGTCCCATAAAGGGGAATAAATTTTTTTTGTTTTATTTTTGTACCATAGGTAAACTTGTTAACATATTTCATTTTGCAAAGTGACACAGCTGTATGTCTGTTCATTTTTACCTTCTCACTCTGATATTATCTGTCAGAGCTTGAATATGAGCTTGCTGTCCCATTTTCGGAGTGGAAATAAAGCCAGAGTGTTCACCAAGCCATCATACTTCAAATTTTCCCTAGGGTCATATTCTCCTCTCTCTGTCTCAGAGGGCTTGCCAACTTCAAAAAAAACTCATTACTTTCACTTGGCAACTGATATTTCTTTCATCACGTTGATAGTTTTACTTTCTTTTGCACAAAGAGACTGGTGTGATTTATATTATATGACTGCTAATAGTAAATCAGCGTCTCATTAAGATCTAGCATGGTTTATGGCATTGTGGGGTACTTTGTTGACATGTCCCTTGATTTTGATAATCTTCGTCTAGCTACTAAACTATTTCTTAGTCACTGTCTAAGAAATGTAAAGAAATACCTTTCAATAACCTCCACTACATCAATGCAGCTTTAGCAGCTCAGTGGTACAGAGAAAATGAGAGGAAACATAATTCCAGTGCTGCTGCTAATGTAACTCTACAGGGCAACATTTCCAGAAGCACTTCTACACTTGAATTCAAGTTAATTTTTGTATAAATAAAGTTTTAAGTGGTCCCCAAAGAGAGAAAAAAATGAATCATTTGAATCCAGAGCTTGTCAGATAAATCACTCAGTTTGGAGACGGAACAGCAATCCAAGAGATTTCTCCAGCGAGCTTAATCACATCTATAATCCTAAAATCATAGAACAGCCTGGTTTGGAAGGGACTTTAAAGATCATCCAGTTCCAAACCACTCTTCCCACCATCCCAGGCTGCTGAGAGCCCCATCCAGCCTCGCCTTGGACACTTGCAGGGATGGGGCAGCCACAGCTTCTCTGGGCAACCTGTGCCAGGGGCCCCGAGCAAACTGTGACTCTGAATGTCCTAAGCAGGAAGTTTTATCCTTACAGCTGACCCTAAACTGGGATCTGACCAGCTCTCTGCGTTAGAAGAGGTCACAGAGCCTTGCAAAACTTCCCAGAGACACGGAATAACAGAAGTGGGGAGGGACCTCGGGGGGTTCCTGCTCCAACCTCCACTCCCCCAGTCAGGTCTAGCATCAAGATTAGATCAGGTTGCTCAGGATCTGGTCCAGCTCAGTGCCAGATCTTGTCTTACAGGATGGTCAGGAGTGTTCAAACCAATACATTACTCCCCTGTCCTAAAGCCTGCTGCCTCTGGTGCCAGCTTTCAGCATAAATACTGCGGTGGAAAAGCTCCATTTTGGCACAGAAGGAAACAGCTTTTACTGGACTTGAAACCTGGGCTGCAGCACTGGCCCTCATTGACTAAAGTTTCATATCAGAAGAGCTTTTTCCAAGGACTGTACTGGAGAGGAAACAACGATTTTAGGCAAAAAACCCTTCAAGAGCAGCCTCAGAGTTCCCCACACAGTGGTAATTAAAACATGTTGGCAAAACTAAGCTCAGCTAAGGTCAAAAGCAAAGCTCCTGTTGACTGCAATTAATCACCAGAAGACCCTTTCATCCCAATTCTACTCCTACTGACATAAAAGGCAAAATTCTTGCTGTCCTTGGTGACCCAGCATCAAACCTTTCAAAAGCCACTCGGGTGGAGGGGTGGGGGAGCTCCGTTCCTTCACATCTCTATGTGTGTTTTTAATTTCACATTGGAGCAGCCTTTTATGGCCGAAATAAAAATCCCTGGAAAACAAGGTTTTTTTCACAGAATTGCTGACAGACTGTTAAGTAGAGTGCCACAAACAGCGCTGCTGTAATGATTAGTTGAACAGGCTGATTACACCGGGCTCCTGTGCTCTCAGCAATGGCAAAAACTCATTTGATTTTCAATACGCCAACCCCTCTTGAATCAATATTTTGTATTATGTATTCCATTTGAAGTACTCGAATAAAGACTACAGTAGTATTTTACCTTCATATTTTATTTTTAGAGCTCATGTAACATAATTAGGCACCTTTTATGTAGGTTTGGCATGCAGTTTGACAACAGGTAGAATTTACCTGTTGGCTTTGCAGTGAGACCTGCAGTCTGATCGCTGTCTGTGCATGTTGGCATGTGTGAGAATGCACATCTCTAATTGCAGCTCCTGGTCTCAGCTAGCTGACCTATGATTTCGCGTGCCTTTTCCTCCTGGATGCCTACCCAGAGACACCTTTAAGAGGAATAATTTTCAGGATGTATCGAGCGCTGCCCACGGGGGCCTGCAGGCACAGAGATATCCAAACTCAGCAGTCATTTTTTAAAGGTTAGGTCATATCACAGATCTCTCGTTGTGCATCTCCCTGTGTGGAGCAACCAGTCGGCGTGGAAGACAGACACACAAAGCTGAAACCTGCCCAAGCTCTTCAGATTTAAAGATGCTCCTTTTCATCAGCAGCACCATGGTCCGTGCAACCCTGGCTGTTTATTGTCACCCAGATAACACAAAAATAACAATCCCCATGGAAGTGCAGGGTCCTGGGGGTACTCTTAAGCACAAAGTAACTCTGCTTCCTTCTTAAATTACTTATTTCAGCACAGCTAAACAGGCCCTGAGCCAATATGGGAGAACTTGCCCCAAAAGGAGCCTTGCCACAAAAAATGGTCCCTGTTGCACCCTGTCACCTGAACTTTCCATTGCCTGGGGACAAATCATGTCCTGTTGGGCAGCCTCGTGCAGGAGTGGCCTTTGGTGAACTGGGGATCTTCACTCTGGGGCCAGAGAGAAACTCGAGCAGACATTGTGAGACCAGCGCTGGAAAATTCCCTGAGCCAAGTGCAAAGCGTGGCTCATGGAGTAATTCCAGGGTCAGTGCCTAATTAAAGCTACCTGTAAGTGAAATAAGGAGCAGCTAAGGGAGCTGGGGGGCTTTAGCCTGGGGAAAAGGTGGCTCAGGGGAGACTTTATTGCTCTCTACCTGAAAGGAGGTTGAAACCAGGTTGGGGTTGGGCTCTGCTCCCAGGGAACAAGGGACAGGACAAGAGGAAATGGCCTCAGGCTGCATTTGAGGTTCAGCTTGGACATCAGGAGGAATTTCTCCATGGAAAGGGTGGTTAAGCACTGGAAGGGGCTGTCCAGGGAGGTTTGGAGTCCCCATCACTGGAGGTGTCCAAGGAAGGGCTGGAGGTGGCGCTCAGTGCTCTGGGCTGGGGACAAGGTGGGCATCAGGCACAGCTGGAACTCGATGATCCCAGAGGTCTCTCCCAATCTCAGTGATTCTGGGACCTGAAAGTCTCCCAAAGATTCAGAAATTTATGTCTGGCACCACTGTCTGACTGAGATTTACCCAAATGTAACATATCAAACGTGTCCCACCTGTCCAGGCAGGAAGGCAGCCTTCTCATTCCTTTTTGTTTGTTTGTTTATTTTCCTTTTCAAACCACTGATGATGTTATTGGCATCCTGTGAAGCAGTCAGGGCAGCTGAGTTCACTGCTGTCTTATGGATTTTGGTGAAAGCATTAAGCTCCAGGCCAGTGAATAGGTTTTTAAGGAGATGTGTTTCTGTGGGAGCCACACAGAGGCTCACTAACATATACGAATTTTTATTTTGAGGAAACAGCATTAAATTTATGAATATCACCCCAGAGTGCAGTATCTAAATACCTTATTTGCAAGAAACTCTTTGGCTGAATAAAACCGTGACTTCAGTGGGAGTTTTGCCACTGACTTCAATAGGGGAGGATTTTACTGGGTTTATCTCCTGGGAAGGAGAAAAAAAGGAAAATCCAAGAACATAAGCCAACTAAATAGTGATTACCTAAAAACACTAAGTAAAAAAAAAAAAAACAAAAAAAACAACAAAACCCAATTGGCAAAAATCAAAGAAAATTTCTGCATTACCAAAGGGACTGAAAACTGTTAAAGCAAATTCTAGTGCCTGCTCATTTATACAAGGATCAGCTTACAGTTTTCTCAAGGCAGTGATTAAACAAACTGCAGTTTGCCTTAAGTTTGCTTGGCTGTTGATAAACAAATGATGGTCTAAGGGAGCATAGAAAAATGCAGAGTAGTGAAAAAAATAACAAGGAATCCTTCTCACCAGCAAAGAACAAGATTCAGGATCGCACTCAGGCACATGAACAGAAACATTCTGATTTCCATGGCTTCACCATGTGCTTAAAACATGCTGAAGTGATGTTCCTGGATAGAAAAGGTCTCTTAAATCAGGACCAAAAGCATTCTGAAAATATTCTTTATGATAGTAACACCTGGTCTCTGGCTTCTTTCTCCCAGCTGCATGTCAAGGCCAACTCAGTTCTGGGGTTTTGTGGAAGTTTTTTCATTGCTTTGAGATTTGACTGGAAAGGAAGAAAAGTAGATCTGGAACTGGGCTGAGTAACAATCTGAAAGTGCAAAAGTGCCACTGAAATCTCTGATCTGCTACAAAAATATGGAGTCACAAGTCAAGCTGGTGCTTTCTGAATAGGGACAAACGGATTGAGAATTTGAAATACAATAGACATGTTTTCTAAGTAGTCTACGTAGAAACAAACCAGCCTGTTACAGGAGTTCCCATTCCTGAGTCACCAAAAAAACAGCATGGCAAGAACTTGGAGAAACTCCAAGGAAAAGCCATTTTCACAGGTGCTTTTCAGGATTTTTCTAGGAGAACCTGTAACAAGCAATAAGCAAAAAGGTGTGGGATGACCTCTGACTGCTGATGTTATAGACCGAAGAAACCCACAGGGTCTGAGAGGGGCCTACACGCTACGTTTGGGAATTAATTCAGGAATTTACCCTGCTGCAATCATAGCACCCTAATGGTTTCTACGCTGCAAATTGCCTGTCCTTTGTGGTTTGCCTTTCCCTGATCATCTCGTGTGAGCAACAAAACATTGTGTCTGTTGGAGCTGGCACCCCTCGAGGTCGTGGTGTATCTAACGTGTCGATGTCCAGACCATGGGGACAGCACCTGTTGGTGAGGTGACCAGTGCCAGGGTCATCTCCATGCCCAGCTCCCTGGGCCTTACACCCTCACTGCTCCCTCACCTTCACATCCGTGAGTTTTCTCCGCATTCCTCGTAGCAAGAAACTTTCTTGGTACGGAAAGACAACTAAGATTCTTAGATGGCTTTTAGGGGAAAAAACAGCAGTTCTCAAGGCTTTAGATAAAACCGTAAGAAATAGCAGCAACCTCGCAGAGAAATCGTTTGGTTCTATAGATTATGCACTGGGTAATTCTCAGAAATGTTGGGACAATAAATCGATAGTAAACTCGGAGAGATATATTCTCAGCTCATTATGTAGTGCTTTAGTTCCTAAGTTTGTATTAATTTGAAGGACAGCTACTCAGGCCTAGTCCTATGCAGTAAGTTGAAGATAAGTTGACAAAATGTGCATTTTTCTCCTAGTTACAAATAAAGATTATCCAAAATCCCTTATAGATGTTCGAAATGAATACAGAACAGCAAAATCTTTTGTAATCTCTCCAGTTCTGTCCTCACATGACTGCCAGAGCTGAAACAGGAAAATAAGAAGAAATGGTGTAAATTTATCAGTATGGGACTGGTAATTAGAAACCTAACATGCCCTCACCATGACATCCCCAGATTCGGGCACAGCAGGGAATAACCAAACTGCCTTGGCTCTGGGAATTGGATCAAAAAGGTCTCCCTAGAGAAACTGCACTGCAGGTTCCTGGCCATGACTCTCTGTGCTTCATTCCAGAAGTTAAAGTCACCAGTCCCAGCTCTGTCACTGTCCAACCAATGTCTGGTAAGAGAGTGATGATGAAAAAGGCACATCCCTTCTCTTCCCATGCACAGGCCCTGCTCTCTCCCTGAAAAGTTTGAAAAATAAGAGGTTTGTATGATTTACATCAGAGAAAGCACTGTTTATAAAAAGAGAGAAAAAAGCAGCAAGCGAGGAAAAACCTCTATCTCCTCCAGAACACCACCTACCACTCTCGTGGAGAGAAAAAAATGAATCCGAAAGGAAAGGCAAACCATGACACAAGGCAGCATTTCAGGAATATTCTGCACACTGCCAGGGACGATGTGTGAGTAGCTGAAATGGAAAGTTAAAAATACCATGTTGCATGCTGGGGCCAGGGCTGCAGAGGACCAGACTATCCTCGCGTTGTGTTCTGAACCACACTCATCAAGGCTGAGGCAAAGGCTGCCCTGGGGCTCAGCATCCCACAGCTGAGCACAAGGGAGGCTGGAAAGGTGCTCACGCTGTTCTGTCCTGTGCCATCCAGAGGGTGAGTACACTCAAATTCACAGAATGCTGGAAAACACCTACAAGATCATTGAGTCCAAGCCCGATGCCCACCTTGTCCCCAGCCCAGAGCACCGAGTGCCACCTCCAGCCCTTCCTTGGGCACGTCCAGGGATGGGCACTCCAAAGCTCCCTGGGCAGCCCCTGCCAAGGCCTGAGCACCCTTTCCATGGGGAAATTCCTGCTGCTGTCCAAGCTGAGCCTCCCCTGGCCCAGCCTGACGCCGTTCCCTCTCCTCCTGTCCCTGTTCCCTGGCAGCAGAGCCCAATTTCCCCCCCGGCTGCCCCCTCCTGTCAGGGAGTTGTGCAGAGCCACAAGGTCCCCCTGAGCCTCCTTTGCTCCAGGCTGAGCCCCTTTCCCAGCTCCCTCAGCCTCTCCTGGGGCTCCAGCCCCTTCCCCAGCTCCGTTCCCTGCCCTGGACACGCTGCAGCCCCTCAGTGTCCTCCTCACTTCACCCATCCCAGCCTCCTGCTCGGCCTCTGCAGGGAAGGTTCCTCACCCACCATCCCAAAGGACCAACAAAACCACCAAAATCCCGTGCGCCTCTAACTTACCCAGAGCTAAATGTGCCTCTAAAGTTGCCTTGCTTTGGCACGGCTCCTTTGCCCACAAGGAATACACAAACCCTCGGAGCAGAGCACGGGCTCAGCGCCGTGCTGGAGTGGAGGATATTTGCTCACAAAATCACATTAACATCCGTGGAACCGGAGCGCTTCATTCCCCCCACGTCGCTTTGAAAACGCGGCCCTCAGAGCAGCCTTCAGGGGCGGACGGGGGTGGGGAAGGGGAGGCTTAGCCCGAGGAACAGCTTAAATTAAACTTCTCCTAAAGCTTCCTGGATTTAACACGACTGCAGGCCTTCCCTATCTGCTGTAGCTCACGGCAACCGGAATGATCACATGTGCAGAGTCCTTGTCCTCAAACCAGGGAGAAATCCTCCCCTCGCCACACCACGAAGATGCACAGAAGGTTCCTGGCGGGATGAGCTGCTGTGTGTTTACCCAGAGAGTTTAGCAGCCTTGAGCCTGCAGAAAACTTTCCAGTTTTTCTTTATGCATTTTTAATCAATTCTAAGCTACTTACAAATATGTGCAATTACTTTCTGCACTTCGCTTTGTAATGAGATTTAATGACTGTTCTGTAATCCTCTTGGTGAGCACTGATAATCAAACACTATGATTTAAATTTTAGATTTAACAGAGCACTTTTCTACAAAATGAGGAGAAGTATATTTTTAATCTTTTATCTTTTACTGGAAGTTGGGAGTTTTTCAGCTTTCTTATACACGGTCATAAAATAAAAGGCAGGATTGGGGTTTTTAATATCTTTTTCGAATGGGTGCCAGAACATCCCAGACCTTGCTTATTTTTTGGGGAATTTTCTTTTTCTGTGAAAATGTTTTATCTCTTACAAATTTATGGTCCTATTTGCAGCATTCTTGGGCACCTATTAAAGTGGATGAGTTGTAAAATTATGTATACTTACCATACAGAGAGATCCCAGATGTGAAATAACTGTTTCTGTATATTGGCACACCTATGAAAAGATGGGCTTTTCTCATAAAACTGCTTGGCTCTTTTTAAAGTGAATTTAGTGCTCGTGGAAAAAACAGGCCAGCGTGATGGCAGCGACTCCAGCTGTGAATCCACCAAGCCAACAGAGCTTTCTCTTCTCATTAGAAAATGCAGGGCTCCTGAAAAAAAGGACAAAAAGCTCGAGGGTCACAGACTGAGCAGTGTCCGGGTTATGGGGTCAGCAGAGACCTCAGGGAAGGAGATGTGATTCTGAAAAGAGCCCTGGTGGATGATGGCAGCCTCTGGGGGGAATTTCAGCCAGCAGCTCCTGGCTCTGGCCCCCACGTTGTCACTCCGCTGAGGCAATAATGCAGGACTGAATGCAGCAGAGAATTACACCTCGTTTCTTGCCCCAGACAAGCAGGTAAGGCAGCTCCTCTGCAATGTGTGCCAGATGAGCTTTCCTCCATCAGCCAGCACATTTTCCACATCCCCCTTCAGTGACAAGAGCTGTGGTGGGGCAACAGGAGGCCCCACGGCTGGGCAGGTGTTGGATGTGCCTTGCAGAGTCCTGGCAGGATCACCTGGATTGTGACAGGGTTTGGAAAGGCCAGCTCATCACAGGGCCCCATCCTTTCTGCAGGGCTCAGCTTGACGTATTGTGCTGAGGTGAGAAACAGAGCTTTATCTTCAGAAATCTGCTTCAAAATGAGTTNTGCAGAGTCCTGGCAGGATCACCTGGACTGTGAAAGGGCTTGGGAAGGCCAGCTCAGGGCTCTGCCCCATCCTTTCTGCTTGACGTATTGTGCTGAGGTGAGAAACAGAGCTTTGTCTTCAGAAATCTGCTTCAAAAAGAGTTATTTGGGTTTATTTTTCTTTTTTTGACAGAGAAAGCATATCCCAAACATGAGAGGGCATCACCACCAGCTCTCCAAACTACCTTTATCCTGGTCTCTATGTAAGAAAATAATTACCTTCTTGTGCAAGAGGAATAATTCAAGTTCACCACCACCTTGTGAACCATCACCAGTGCTCTAGAGCTGACCCAAATTTTGTCCTGCTGCAGTTTTCCAGGTTTACATGTAGGAATACCAAATCCCTCTGCTCTAGCACTGATAATCCCTTGCCATTACCCCCAGGTGGAAAGGCAAAAACTGCTGACTGACTTGTGCCTGCAGGTGACTCCTCATCTGAGCCAGGACAGGAGTGCAGGAGGAGTCTAAGCAGTGGAAAATCTTCAGTGGAAACTTTATGAACAGTGAAGTTTTAGGAGAAAGCTTAGAGGGATTTAATATTTGAGTGATGGGTGAGCAAAACTTCTGAAAAGGTGACAGGTGTGCACTGTTCACAGGTATTTCTGTGTACACCAGTGAGTATTCCAGAAGTTTTAAGAGTAAACGGAGCCGAGAAACTTATTTTTCTGTGGGATGTGGGTCTGCCAAAAGAAACGATGCAGACTGTCCTTAACCCCAGCCTTGCAACCAAAAAGCCTGCAGAGAAAGCAAAGGTCTCAAACCTCCCAGTGGCACAGGTTACTGCCATTTCAGTTTTGCTACGCTGTGCCACAGACAGGTCTTGCCATGTTCGTGAAAAAGCTGACAGTCATCCCAGGTTTTCTGCAAAATCAGGAACAAACACTGTCTTAACCCAAATCTGCTTTAAGTAGGAAAAAATAAATAAATAAATGCAGCAAATCTGTGTTCACTCAACGGCTTTCTTTAAGCACTTGTGGAGCTGAAGTCACTGGTAGTCCCAGCAGCAAAGTTCCCCAGCTCTGCAGCCACCCAGGATCTTCACCGTATCCCAGACTCTCCCATTTCCTCTCACATTTCCATTTCCACACCCCAACCACCTCCCTAATCTAGAGAACTAGAAATATGAACCCTAAAAACCAAACAAACGCACAAAAACCACACACACAAAAAACCCCTAAACCAAAAAACAAATTAACCCCGGTATTATAGAGTGCCAGAAGGAAATGAAAAGTTCATTCCCCCTGCTTCCTCATGCCAGTGCTGGATCAGCTCAATCTGCATACTTCTGATTGGCATCAGTTTGACCTTTTACATCTTGGTGTTCCTTCCCTGCAAAGGTGATGATTTTCCCTTTCCTCAACCTTTCATTATTTAGCACGTAATGCCTCAGGATCAGAGCTGGTCTCCCACTCCACGTTCACCCAGGGAGCAGTACCCTGGAACAGTCCTGATCTAAACCTCTGGGGGCTGCGGGAATAATACCCGGGAATATTTTAACTGGAGCAGTTTGCACCATTTCAATTACTCATGGTGGTCATAAAATTAGCATTTGCCACTATCAGCAAGTGACAAGGCTCTTGCTCCTCACTGTGAAAGGCTTCTACATCACCTCATTGCAGGGCTGAGTTTTGATTTCCACGCCCACAGACACGGGTCCAAGATGAGGCCAGTTAGGGTTATTCAGGCTTTTTAGCACCCTCAGGACCCTGATGTCTACCCTTGAAAGTAGCCAATTTACAGAGCAGCAGAATCTGGTCCATATTGAACAGTTACACCCAACCTCCTCAAACGTGTTCTTGTAACACAAAGGCTCTTGAATCAGTTATACCCACATTTTATCTACGTTATTTCTGGCGTGAGGAAAAAAATAGTAAAAAACAGTATAAGCTGGGAAAATGTGGATGTGAACGTGCGCTGTCCTTCAGATGGGACACACTCATTATCGAGTGAAACACATTGTAGAGATATCTGATTTCAATTTTTTTTCAGCGAGTAGAGCTGTTTAGAAAGCTGCTTTATCTGTAATTTGGGGGAAAAAAGAGACACAGCAGGCTTCCAATATTTGAGTTAGCTTTGAACGACTTTGTTGAGGGTACCTCCCTTTCATTTGAAGGTAAATGCCAGGAAATGGGAACATAATATTACAAAATTCAGCAGACAGTTTGATTGCTTCTGCTGTTTTAATTTTGCTCACTAGGACTGTATTTGATTAGTTCCGAGGTGCATTTGACAAATATACAAGTTGAAGCTACAAGAATAAGGTAACAAGGAAGTTTTGGTATTTGAAGAAAAAAATCTGTATATTCTATAAGAATGTTAGTCTAGGGTATTAACCAATGTGATTAATAGTGGTTTAAAATAGGGAAATGGCTCCTTGGACATGGAACAAACCAACTGATACTGTTCATTTCATTCAAGAACCCTTCCATCCCAAACTACTTTATGATTTTATCTGTGTACATGTACACACTCATGTATATTAACCTTTTACAAAATGCAAAAACAGCAGTGATTGATAAGGTGGGATAGAGATTATAAGAATTTGATTTATTGTTATTATTTATTCATGCATCCATGAATTCCTATATCCCTCTGAAATAAATGTTCTTGGTGTAGATTCAGGTAAATGCTTTAAAATCTTTCCACTCTGTGAATGAAAGCTATTTTTAAAAATTAAAAGAGTATTAATGAGAAAATCGAGACCCTTGCTGTATCTCCCAAGAAAGTTAAGACAAGAACTGAAGTAAAGCCTGAGGTATGTAAATAGGGAAGAGAATGATGGAGTATTTTTGTGTTGCAGAAATAAAAAGTAAATGGGATCCACAGCCATTGGATACATAATAGGAAAATAGTGGAATTGTGAACTATTAGGGGAACCAGAAATTTCCAGTGGGTAGGCACAGCATCTCAAAATGAAGTTCTCTATAAAAACAATCACCAGCTTGAATTTTCTGTGTTCAATACACAGAGTGGCTGTTTTGCAGTCTACTGTGCAAAAAGTGAAAGCTGATGATCCATACCGTCCCTGAATTGCAAATAGGAGGGTTGTTAGAAAGACAGAAAATGCTGTCACTAAAAATAATATCTACAGTCTGAGTTGTTTCTCTTTTTTTCCGACAAAATTGTAAAGAATTCAAAATTATGCCCCAGAGGTACTGGGTAATGGACAGAAATGTTCACCAAAAAACAAAATAGAAAATGTTCTGGTGTTTTTATTATTTCAGACTTTTGTATTTCACAGTAATCTTGAAAATACCAACGATTTCAATTAACTGTAGTGATTGTATCATTGACTGAATGCATCCAGTCAAATATGCTTAAACTTAAAAGTATCAGGAGGAGTTCTAGGAATTAAGTATGGAAAATCCAAGTATTTCGAAACAAGATATGAACTATGTCAAAAATTAAGGAGCAACACAGATATAATCCAGACTTAGTTGGAAAGAACTTGTCCAACATAGGAAAAAAAGACAGAAAAGTTGTTCCTGTGGATTTTTAAGTATCCCATGTGCCGTTAACTTGGAAGAGCAGACTATGGATGATGTGAATATAAAGCAAAGAAGACATCGCCGTCACTATCATCAAAATGCAATCATGGTGTTAATTAGGGCTTTTGAACACTATTTCACAAAATCCACTGTCCTCGAGTCACTGACTGTAGGAAGAAGAATCAACGCACCAGTTTCTCTACAACACTTGCTTGGCAACCTCAGGAAAACTGTTGGAATCTGCATCGAGACAGGAAAATTGTGTTGAAATTTGCAGTCACCTTCTGAGACACAACGAAAGGACTCCATTAATCTTTCCTAAGCACTTTCAGATTGGTCTGATTGAAATTTCAGCCAAGACAATCTATTGAAATAGCAAAGATGCTCCACAATGAGAGTCCTAATGAGAGCCAGCAAGCTGAGGCTTGTGTTACACTTGCAAATCACATCTGGAACAAAAGATACTGTTTTATTTTATGTATAAATCTCCTATAAAGACTCAATTCTAAGTTTCACTTGAGAAATCTTCACAAGTGCCTTCATCTTCTCTTTTACAGCCTTTGCTTCCTTAGAACTAAGATTTTAGGAATTCGTGCCCAGGCATAAATTTCTCTGGTATGTTATCTGCATAGTCCTTGTGGTACCTCCTAAATCAGACAAATCAATTTTATTGTAGACCAGATCACCTCATTCTGATGAAGAATCCCTTATTTTTGCCAGCAGTTTCTCCTCAAAAGAATTTACAGGATCAAGGCCTGATGCAGCAGCATTTCTGAAAGGGCAAACAGTGACTTTCTTTTCTCATCTCACATTTCTTCCTAGGGCAGCGTGAGGCCACTTCTCCAATGGGGCGTGGGGACAACTTCCCGGGGTGCAGGGAAAGCAGCTTGAAAGGCACCACACAAGTGCAGTGTTTCCAAATAGACACCTACGTCTATTCCTGCTGCAGAATAGGCACCAGCAGGGTTTTGCCAGGCTGTTTGTCACCACGTGGAATTGCAGCCCTCTTGGAGCTCCTGACATTATCACAAACGGATCAAGAGGCAGCGCGGTTAAAAATAAAATCCCTGTTTTCTTCTGTGTAAAACCATGACATTGCTGCCCAGCGTCTCGCATTCTTTGTGTAGAATAATTGTATACAAAGAACAGAAACACATACATTACTTTAGCCTCACCTATTCTTTTAACAATATCTTAAGTATTGTAGTTTCATACTCATCATCTTTGGCGTTTATTCTTTCATTTCTATTCACTCAGAAGGCTGAGCCATAGTCAAAAACCCCCACATTTCTCTGTTCTGGTGCTGCTTTTTTCATAAAAGCTTTACAAGGGTTTGTTGGTTTTTTTTAAAGAGGCCACTGTGCAGGATTTATAGCTCAGTTTTGCAGACATATAGGATTTTTACCCCAGAAAACAGAAAGTCAGAGTGGATTTTTTCCATGAGAATTGTGTAGCAGGAAAAGAGGTTATGGAGGACGCTGAGGATGGGAAGGAGTTTGGACAAAAACCTGAGAATTTTAAACTGAGAGGAAGAGTTCAAAATGGGTGTGTTGAGCAACACCTTGACTGGAGGATGGGTGAGGAAGTATATTTCCAAGAGCAGAGGAAAACAAGGGCATGGAGATCACTCACCCAGGCTGGCCAAAGAAAGAAAAGGAGGAACCAAGAGCAAGGAAGTGTAGAGTACAATACCAGAAAAAGTTACAGAGACCGTGGCAAGTGAGCCCCTTAAAACTTTATTGAAAGCAACCTGATTGATCTGTTTATTCATATAGCGTGCTGTCTATAATTTCAGTTTTCTCAGAGGAATCAGCAGGAATATGGAAACCAGCAGAAATGACAGACAGCTGACCCAGAAAAGAAACCCCACAACTATTTTCAGCTTTATTATACAACACACTGCATCCCAAACAAAGGCTTCATTTAAAAAGCTGCTCGTGATCTTTTCATAGAATCACAAGAAGATGCACACCCCAAACATTTTCAGGAGAGCTGTGTAGACTGTGTTCAGCTGTCAAAAGTGCTTTAGGTTCTCTGAGTGCAGAGGGCATTTCAGTCCAATGTGGGAGGCACCAGAGGCAGCAGGCACTCCTCTCTCAGACGTGTCATTAGACATTTCACCAGTGCTTTAGTGAAGAATTCTGATCAATAGAGTATATTACCCACAGCACAATGGAGAAGCCACGTTTTGCTCGCTAACAGCTGAATTTCCCAGGAACTATTGATAGCACAAACATCTCTGCCCATGCAGACAGAGGACACAGCTGGGAAATCCCTCTGCTCCCTCCACCTGGACAGTGTGCAGGGCTAAAACACCCCTGAGTGTGACACCCAGGAGCCCTGTGCTCCCAAAAAACAGAGGAGACACCAGCACGGAGTGCCAGACTCTCTCAGGCACAGAAATACCTCCAGCAGTCTGGGCCACAGGAGAGTGGTTTTCTGAGGGATGCAGCAGATGTGGAACATTTCCCCTTTCCTGCCAAACCCATCCACAGCAGGGCTGTCTGGGCAGGGGAGAAATCATAGAATCACAGAATGGTTTGGGTTGGAAGGAACCTCAAAGATCATCTTGTTCCTACCCCCTGCCATGGGCAGGGACACCTTCCACTATCCCAGGTTGCTCAGAGTCCTGTCCAACCTGGCCTCGGACACTTCCAGGGATGGAGCAGGCACAACCTCTCTGGGCAGCCAGTTCCAGGGCCTCCCCACCCTCACAGTCAAGAATTTCTTCCTAATATCTAATCTAAACCTGGCCTCCTTCACTTTGTACCCATTGCCCCTTGTCCTGTCACTACAGTTCCTGAAGAAGGGTTCCTCTCTGGCTTCCTTGTAGTCCTCCCATAAAAGGGGCTGGGAAAACCTTGTGGGCATGGCGAACAGAAACCTTATGGGGTTGAAGAAGAAGCACAAAGCTCTGCAGTTTGGGATGGAATAACCCTGTGCATCAGTACCAACTGAGGAGAAACCGGCTCTGCAGCAGCTGAAATTTATTTGTTGTGGTAGACACCAGTGTGGCCTCAATCCAAATAAAACAAGCCATGTGCTTGGCTGCACTGGAAGAGCAAGGTCAGAGGATCAAAGGAACTTAGGAATCTCCTTTAGTTCAGCAGTGCTCAGACCACACCTGAATTTACTGTGTTGAGCTTGGGGCACCCCAGTTCAAAATGAGGAAAAGTAGAGGGCCCAGTGGAGGACAAAAGGATGGCCCAGGACCTACATCAGCTGAGGGAGGCCTACATCAGCTAGGGAGCTAAGCTTGTTTAAACTGATGAAGGGAGGATCTGGGATCATCCAGGAGATCACAGAACCACAGAATATGTTGACTTTGAAGGGACCCACAAGGATCATGGGGTCCAGCTCCTGTCCCTCCACAGCACCATCCCCAAGAGTGGGATGTGCCCGAGAGCATTGTCCTAACACTCCTGGAGCTCTGTCAGGCAACAACTGCTTGACGAGCATTTTGACAAAGATGACACAGACAAAACCTTCTCTCCAGGAGAGCAGGGCAGCCCTGGGACAGGTCACCCAGGAGGAACATGGATTCTTCATCAGGGCTTGGATGGGCAAAGCCACAGGTGCCCTGACTCAGTGGTGGTGATCATTCTGCTCTGCAGGGGCAGGAGGCTGGACCTAGTGATCTCCAGAGGTCCCTTCCAGGAAACACTTTTACAATTCTGTGGTTCAGTTCCACCTTCCACGGGCCTAGTTAAAGGAAAAAATAATATTGCATAGCATGGTTATTCTCTGGACAAAGCACGTCACATTTCGGAGACATGGCTCTGTGTTTTGAGAGCACTTGGAAGGAGTGAGATTCCAGTAAGGAAAAAAGGCTTTTTAGAGGAGAAACAGGGTGAACAGGACAGGTTCCTGTCACCAAGGACAGATCCCCTGATGAAGGACAAGTTCTAGAAGACAGAGATCTGGGAGACCTGTGGAAGATCTGCAGAGAACAGAGGTGTCAAACTGAAAACGACAGGCAAAGACTCTGGAAGTTTTGAATCCGGTGAAGCCAAAGACTTTACTCACTAGAAAAACAACGAGGAAGAACCAGTTTTAGCAGATTAAAAGAGCCAGTTCCACAAGCTGGAAGTCAAGAAATGCAGGATTTGCTTTCAGGACTTCTTCAAGACTCGCAGTGGTATGGTTTTTTGGAGAATGTAAATGATTGTGAAGGAGTGGGTCTCAGGAAATGAGTGCATTAAAACCTCATGCAAATGGCTTGGAAAACAAGGACCTGGAAAAGAGCACAAACACCCCTGATTGTCTTGTTCAGGGCTGTATGTGAACTGCTTCATTTCTGGTAGTCTGCTAAGAGTTGGATTAACAAAAAAAAATTCTGCTGGGAAAGTAGTTTGGAATGTAATTTTGGGAAAAGAGAGTCTTTCCTTTCTAGTCTGGGCATGAGTCTTGTATGGCGAAGATGTGCCTTATTACTAGTTTGGCAGGCAGGAAGAACAAATGAGGCAGAAACCTCCTCTCAGTGTTCACCAAACATAGCAGCTACTCACACATGTGCCACAGGGATTTGTTTTCCCAGGCTTAAACTGGGGACTTTTCTCCAATTCCAGGTACCACCACACCTTCCCAGTCCTTCTTGCTCTATTTTGTAGACAAAATGCTCTTCTCTTTCTCCCATTTCTGGTAACACTCCAGCAGTACCTCTTAAAATGCCTTCTCTGCTTTTCTTCCTAGACAAAGACTCACAGAAATTGGACTACTGGCTTCTGCCAGGGTGTGTGCAGACCTCAGCAGCAGAGAAACAGGCTTTCCCTACTTCTGCATGCTCTGGCACAAAGTTTATCTTTCAAGGACCTTCTCAGAGAAAGCCAGGGTGTTTGTACTTTGCAGGGTTATCCAGCCCAACCACCCTTCACCATAAGCACGACGACAAACAAGGCAAACACTCCTCACCCTCAGTTTCCACAATAATCTTGAGGGTGGCTTGGGATGCAGTTGGGTTCATCCAGGACTGCTCCTCCCTTGCCTGACTTGTCGATCAGAGAGTCACTTCATCCTTCAGCAAATTTTCTCTGACCTTGTGCAGTGTTTCTGCCATGGAAAGTCGCCCTGTTGCTCTCCTCAACACCACCTTTATTTCCTTGTTCTTGCTGAGGAAGTCCAGGCAAGACAGAGATGTTTGGGAAAGCATTTTCACATAGGAAGGACTTTAACCTGCGAAATGGAGCAATTTAGAATCATAGAAATGTTAAAGTTGGAAAAGGCCTCTAAGATCATCCAGCCCAACCATCAACCCAGCACCACCTCCATGTTCACCAATGAACCATATTCTCAAGTGCCACATCCACAGGTTTTTGAACACTTCCAGGACTGGCGACTCTATCACTTCCCTGGGAAGCCTGGTCCAATGCTTACCCGTCCTCTCCATGGAGAAATTCTTCATAATACCCATTCTAAACCTCCCCTGGCTCTCTCTCATCCTGGCATTTGTTTCCCGATAGAAAAGACTGGCACCCACCTGGATACAAGCTCCTTTCAAAGCGGTCATGGAAAGCAATAAGATCTCCCCTGAGCCTCCTTTTCTCCAGGAGGAGAACCACCCCCATCTCCCTCAGCTGCTCCTGGTGTGCTCCAGACCCTTCCCCAGCTCCACTGTCCTTCTCTGGACATGCTCCAGCCCCTCAAGGTCTTTCTTGTAGAGAGGGGCCCAAAACTGAATACTGGATTTAAGGTGCAGCCTGACCAGTGCCAAGTACAGAGGAAAATCCGCGGGAGTGGGAAAGATGCAAAACCAGTCCTCACTCCATAATTCAGGGAGGATAAACACATCATTTTTCTGTCTAGTCACAATTTTTTCAAACTCTCAATATTTGAGTATCATCAGGGTAGGGCAGATGTTATTGCTTATGTCTGGCTTTTCACATCAATTCTTACATTTTCACCTTTAAAAATGGTATCAACTTTGATTCACTTCCGAGGAAGGAGAATGTTGAGGTAATGGTGGACCTGTTTGCTCTGGCCACTTCTTTCAGAACAGCTCCAGCCCCTTGAAAGCAGTCGGGGGGTTGATCTTGCAGTTCAAACCTGCAGAAACTTGACTGACATGGCACAGCTTGGAGAAATGTTCTGTGAGCTTATGCTGCTTGTTGCAGCACGGTGTTTGGAAGAAGTGATGGATGGATGTGATGACTGCCACTATTTCTCTTTGCTCGCATGTCATTAATGTATTGCTTCTTAAGGTTAATCAAATATGCGGTAAACTTTACAGTGTAAAGCTTCAGCATCATAAAGGCCCTTTCCATGAGAGTGGGTACTATAGGTGCCTATAAATTCAGGTGGAAAAAGAAGTTGCAAGAAAACATTATGCCAAAAAAATAAAAATACACCCTGAGAATGTAAGGAGTGGAAGCTTTCTGAGAAGTGATGAGCCCTGAGGACTAACGATCCTTTTTTTGAATTGATAAACAAGAATTGATAAACACAGGACCAGGAGTTTGCTGCATTTGTTCAAGGTCATGTGCACACAAGAGCCACCAGGACATCAGCACAACCGTCTGCTTCTGGGTAAATGCCCCCAAAGCTGCTGCTCCAGCAGGGAGCTGCCTGCTCCGTGGTTGTGCAAGTCCACTGCTGGAGTGAGTGTGCTCTCTGAATAGTTATTTGCCATTAACAACAACAGCTTGTTTTGATCCCTAATAGCAGCTTAATGAATAATAAGAATTCTAAGAAATACTGGCTGTGATCCTTGTCTCCCACAGCTCGCTTCCCCACCAAGGAAAAGGGAATTTACAGCGTGCAAAAGGTGGACATTTCATTTCAGCAGCTGAATAACTTCACAATGATAAGGGAGAAAAAAAAAACAAGGCTTTTTTTGTTGTTATTGCACTGAAACCTGTTGACAGAACCAGAGAGCTTTATTCAAGGACAGTCTGATAGTTGGAAGTCATTTGGAGAGGAAGGGAGTGGAAAGAAAGGGGAAGAAGTGGGAAGACTGCACTTCCTAAATAAAGACAGATGGTGCCTGTGGTTTCTCTCGTAGGTGTGTTCTTGCTTCCTTGGGTGCATTTGCAATTGAACACAGTTTGGTCACCATCTGACATGTTTATAAAAAACTGCTTCTTGGATTGGTGAGCCTGCTGATTTCTCTTGGTTTTCTTAAAGACTGCAGAACTACCGGGTAATAAAAGAAATTGAAAAAGAAAAACCAGAGTCCATGTGAAGAGTATGGCTTATTTCTTCAATATCACTTTCTGAGACTTAATAAATAGCTCTCCAACAACCCCACAATCCCACCCTATTGTCTCCCATATGGCACTGTGTTGTATTCCCCATTTACAGCTCAATTTATTCTCTCGTTCCACACGTGAAATCCCAAAACATGCAAAGGCTGCCTGGCACCACAGCTTATCCCATCTGTAGCAGCTGGAAAGCACGAAGGTCTGGAGAAGTGAGTGTTAACAAGTAACTAGACAGAATGAGAGACACAACTATGGTTGTTTCCTGAAAGACAAGATGCATCAAGATGTGGGGTTTTTTTACAGCAGCAAAATGATCAAAACCACATGACAGCTTCTGCTTACAGGTATTCCTATCATGTCACCCTTCTCTTTGTACCAAGTGCCTTCATTCCCTGGAAATAGTCGTGTCTGATAAAGATTAAAAGAGAGGATTTAAGGCTCAGAGAGTGTGTGCATACCGTCCTGTCCTGTTCCTGTCTGATCATCCGAAGAGAAAAGTCCCAGCTGCAATTTTTGCAACATTTTCTTCATACTGTGTTGTGCTCCCAAGCCCTTCGTTTCCTTGGGTTTAGTCCATCTCTGTAAGATGGGATGACACTACACTTGTTTCTCCCCTTTAAACTTCCAGTTTTGATTCATAAGCTGTTTTATCAGGCTGACAGGTGATCTCAATTCCTTCAAAACAAACATCCAGCAAATTATTTTTCTCTCCTTCTCTACCCATTCCTGCAGAACACTAAAAAAAAAAAAAGAAACCATATGAAAGATAACAAATCTTACATGTTCATAGTTCTGCTCATACCCCAAAGAAGGTTGGAGCCAGGTGGGGGTCAGGCTCTTCTCCCAGGCAAGCAGTGACAGAACAAGAGGACACAGCCTTGAGCTGGGCCAGGGGAGGCTCAGCTTGGACAGCAGCAGGAATTTCCCCATGGAAAGAGTGCTCAGGCCTTGGCAGGGGCTGCCCAGGGAGCTTTGGAGTCCCCATCCTGGAGGCGTCCAAGGAAGGGCTGGAGGTGGCACTCAGTGCTCTGGGCTGGGTGACGAGGTGGGGATCAGTCAAAGGCTGAACTCAATAATCTTGGAAGTCTTTCCCAACTTAAAGGATTCTGTGATTCTTTGAAGGAATGTCAGAAGTTCCTAGGACCATGGTTAAACAAACCCTTCGTTTCTCACTAACAATGGATCCAGGTCAGATGTTCTAATCACTTCTGAGCTGCCTCTGACAGCTCCTGTATCTGTTCTGGGAGCTGCAGTGCAAGCCAAGACACAGTCAGCTCAAAACTATGGGAATTACCCGGTCAGTGGGCACAGTCACCCCAAAATGGACGAACCACTTGGTCCAGAAAGGCTTGTTCTTAATTCAGCTTCTGCTGGAGAGCTTCAGGGAAGAGAAGGTCTGGAGGTCGTTCCTCCATCACTTGAATTTGTCTGTCAGTGGGGTCAGCCCCACTCACCCAGGACCTCAGAGAAGCTGATCTGTATATTTTCATACAGGAGTGGTAGAGAAAGGCTCATGCTGTCCCAGCTTCCCCTCCACAGCCAGATTACTGACCCAGACAGTGCATCCAATCACTCCCCTCCTGTAGACTTTGCTGTATTTCTGAATCTATCCCCACTCCTGGCCTCAAATATATTTACTTCATTTATAACACTATAATCAAGGCTTTCCTTTAATTGTGTATGCCCAGAAAACTAGACCAGAAATCTGACAAAAGACTGCAAAATACCATCCAGAGAAGAATAATCTCAGTGGAGGTTTTGGTTTTTTTTTTCTGAAAATGCAGAACAGCACATTTAATGTTGCAAGTGAAAGGGAGAAAATCAGAGCTTTTAGCATCAAAGAACATCATACTCGAGGCCCTCGGGAAAGTCCAGGAAAATTATTTAGGATTAATACAGAATTATATTAACTGTATGCTTCTGCTAAATTGATTCGCAGTGAAATTAGCTACATTAGCCTTTCACAACTTTAGGTTCCAAGTTGACCCAAAAGATTAATTTGGGCAATCCATACATCTCAGAGCTGTTGCTGCTGCCTGACTGCTGCCTACAGGAGCTGTCACCACACCGGTCACACATGGCTTGAGTAATTTCTTTAAAAATCTCTCTATACAGATAGAGGGATAGAGGGGGTGGAAGCACTGGGCTTGATTCAGACCTAGACAAAGGAGAGGGCAAAAATCACCTCTTGCTCGTGTTGGGGGTGGCTGTGTCTGCCAGCGGGGGGAATATTTGATAACTGCACGGGAGGCAGCTGTGATTTCCTGCCCGGCCACCATGTCGGCAGTGACTCACTGGGGATTGTGTGCTGCTGAATGCAGCCCCTGAATGATGAACTGGTTCCCTGTCCCTCTCCCAGAAAGGAGCATTGTCCAGTGTAAAAGGCACCCAGCTGCACAGCCAGCGATGCAGCCAGCGCTGACATTCCCACTTGCACGTGCTCCTCCTCCGCACCCATTTGAAGCTCAGCTCCTCCAGGCAGCTCATCCCAAGGTCATCCTGCTGATGAACAGCGCTAAGTATTTTTATTTGCGGCATTAAACGCGTCCTCACAAAGCTGGTGGCCATTAGAAGCTTCCTCACTGAATGGAGCGAGTAAAATGCATGAGCTGACACGGATCAATATGAGTTTATCACATCAAACACTGATTCAAAGACACAAAGCTTCGTGCAGGCACGTCATGCATAGGCAGGAGAGAGTTGCTTTGCTTTCCAGAGACCTGCTGTGAGAAATTAAATAAAAACAGAATAACTAAACAACTCTTTGGAGCTCTCTTGGGCTGACACCCACTGAGAGTCACAGAATCACAGGATGGGTCAGGCTGGAAGGGACCACAGTGGGTCACCAGGGACCACAGTGGGTCACCAGGTCCCACCTCCCTGCTCCAGTGGAGTCATCCCAGAGCACAGGGCACACGATTGTGTCCAGATGGTTCTGGAATATCTCCTGTGAGGGAGACTCCGCACCTTCTCTGGACAATCTGTTAGTGAACCTGGAGAGGAGACTGGAAGTGTAAAGGCATGGACAGAGCCTCAACCCATGGCAATCAGAACTGCTAGTTTTTCTGTCTCTCCAAATCACAATGCTAACGCTGTTCATGTCTCCCAAAATGTTCACTACAAAATGTTCATTGTCTTTTGAAGAGCCCTGCTGTCTTTTTTGGAGGAAGAAAACTCAGATAACTCCTCAGCTCAGGTATTCCCTACAGCAGCACTTTGCTCACTCTAAATCAAAGAGTATTCTAATGCAAAATAGCTCTGTGCTGCGCATTAGCTTCACAGGAAACATCACATGAACTTGGAGCTCGGGCCAGTAATCATGAAGTTTGGATATAAAACATATTTTACAATATTGTTCAAACATAATAAATACCTCAGGCAAGTTTCTCAAAGCTGTCAGCTGACTGAGAAACGCTGTCCCATCAGAGGCTGCTGAGCACGTTACCCCTGCTGTCCTCACACTTCAGGAACAGTAATTGCTTCTCAAACCTGGAGCCACAGGAAACGCAGCTACATCCATCCCTGCCCTCCACATACTGGGTAACACCATCCATCCCCATCCCACCTTGACAGTTTTAATGATGTTTTCCAGGAAATTCTGGGAAATAAAAGGCAATCCCTGTCTCTCACACACGACACCAAAAACCTCCAGCAGCAACAGACTGAGAGGATTGCTAAAGCTGTCTTAAAAGGAAAATTGTGACAAAATCTTAGCCGTGTTGCTGCTGCTGCTGTTTCACATAGATACGTGTCCAGTTCGGCTGGAATAATCTTAAAGAGAATTAGAATACATTACAGTTGTAGAAAATCATCCGTGGAGATGGCAGAAGATCAAAAAGCTGGCAGTGACAGGGGGAGGCAGGCATGTCCCTCCATGTCCCCCACTGCCATGCAGCAGCACAGCTCCTCTCAGCAGCGCTCAGCACCTGCAGCAGTTTGACTCCTGGTGTCAGGCTGGATTGTCTGGATGGCTGTCCCTGGGCATGGTGGTGCTGCTTGCTGGCTACTTTCAAAGTGGTGAATGGAGGAAGCCACCACGAACTGCCACAAGAGTTATCAATCCTGTCCCCAAATTGCTCAGCACAGCTCTCTTGCAAGCACGATGCCTGCAGTGGAGCAGATAGGGGAGAAGACTATAATCTGTTATCATGAATTTTAATGCAATGCTTTATATTTATACCCAAGCTATAGGCCATAAAACTGAAATGAATTTCTAATGCTGTAAGTATTATTTGCTGTTTTCCATTCTGGTTGCCATTTCACTCAGATTTTCTTTAATAATGCATTTTATAGGCCTGTACCTCTGCAACCCTCCTCTGCCAGCTCAACTCTTCTGTTAGCAGTAGCAATTCTTCACAAAGCCCTGTAATTTGAAGTGACCTTGGGACTACCCTTTACCAGGCTGGTAAAAATCACAGCATTAAACTGAAAGTAGCCCCGAATTTCCTGGATTTTGTTAGCTTATCTCGGATCCTCCCAACACGCCTTTTTGATGTTTAATTTCTTTTGTGTTTGGCCACCTCTCTAAACTGAAAGGGGAGCAAAACACCTCTTCCCAAGCAGCAGCCAGCAGCACTGACAGGCACCTGCACACCAATGAGAAGAGTCTCAGCACCGGAGCTCCCAGCCAGCACAACCATCACCTCATCAGCACGGCCCTCACCTCCCTCCAGTCCCTGCCACGGAGGGGAGATGAGGCTGCTGAAGGTTGCAGAGAGAAGCAAGTTTCCTGGAAGCACCCTGCTGCTGGCTCCTGCCTCGTCAGCATGCTGATGATACCCCTGCCAAGCATCATTTCCTCGCCTGCCTCCCCAGGCAGGACCCTTCCAGCTCGTGCAATGCAGCCTCTTGCATGGCAAGAGCAACAAGCCCCCTGTGCCTGTCTTGTCCTCTTCCTGGGGTTCAGTTAAGCCCTGGAATTGTTCTTCCTGTAGCTGCATCTCTCCATCTGGGGCAGTGCTCCCTCCTCATCCTCCCCCTCCGTCTCCTCCTTCTTCGCTCTACGCAGCAGAACTGTTTGTCAGGAGGGAAGATTTCTCCCAGCCCCAGATGCCTCACCCTGCTGACACCCTCGAGTGTGAGGCCAGGCTCGTGTCACACCTTTGCAAAGGAGTGGGAAACTCTTCTGGCCAGGTGGGCCTTGCAGCTGCTTTTCCACCCCAGTTAATACTTTTTAACGTGTTCCCTCTGTGGTCGGGTGCTGAGTTCACTTTTCCAAGCAGCATAGGGACAAACGTTTGTTTGCATCACAGGGAAACTGATGTTTATTTTCCTTCAAGAGAAATACACCTAACTTGGCCTCTCATCTCGTAAAGGAATGGAGAAAAAGACACCAAAATAAATGGCTGAAATATGTTTTGATGGCGTAAAAACCCCTGTCAATCAAAGCCAGCTGGGATGGGACATTAAGCAGCCTGGTCTAATGGAAGGTTCCCTGCCTTCCATTGGAATGAGATGATCTTCAAGGTCCCTTCCAAACCAAACCATTCTGTGATTCTCTGATTCTGTGAATTTAAGGAAGGCCCCTGTTTGCTTAGTGGTGACTCAGCAAGCAGCCTCACCTTCCTGGCTTGACCTCACACAATACTGAGCACAAATAAGCAGTTTTAAAGCTAAACATCAGGCAAGCGTACAGAGAACTTTATGAAACATTTCTAGGGCTGGTCTTAGAGCTTTGAAAGCATCAGTTTTAAGGCATAATTCACTGTTCACTGTCACAATAAAACAAATACCACAGATTAAAGCAAAATATGTTTGTGAATCTACAGAACATGGAAATAACGCACATGGAAAATGGAAATCTTCCTAACCATCTGGAGCATAAGTGTTTGCCATGAATATTGGATCCAACAGCACTGCAGCTAGTTAGAATTTTGTCACTGGTTCCAGCAAGGCCAGGATAGCCACAAGTGTTTGGAAAGGGAAGCACTGCTCTAGGTAAGTAGAACTCATTTCCAGCAATTACGAAGTTAGAGGTGTGCAACTGCCTGGGTGATTTTATTTCTTTGCAATCTAGACAGTAGGAAAAGGAGAATTAAAAGGGGGTTTTTTTACCCTTGGTTTTCCTCTTTAATTACCTTGGATAATTGTAAAACTTCTACCGGAAAATTATAATCATGTATTATGAAAGATTGATGTCTAAGCAAGCCAGATCATGAGTTGAAAGTTTGAGACTCACCACTTAAATATATTATTTTGCACCCTTTCATGCAAAAAACTGCATTTCATGCAAAACACCCAGTAAAATCTCTTCCTCATGCGCTGTGTGGGCAGCACAAGCTGGTTCATTGTTCCCTTCTCCTGGTCTGCCAGTGGGAATGACCTTCATTTAACAAAGATTGTGAGAGTTAACGGTATTATGCAGGCTCAAATCTCATAGGCTGCAGAAGTTTTTTCTGGGAGACAGGTGGCTTTTCTCTGGAGTTCCTCCTAATCCATCCAAAGACTGTCAAAACATCCCGAAGGTTTCCTTCTCCTCATTCCCTTAACTATTGGACCAGTAGTTGGTCTCCTAAGGCTACACGGAAGGAAAATAATTAGAATGGAGGAATAAAGCAACTGAAAAATCTAAACCTGCCCATTCCTGCACCTTGCAGGAGAATTTCTTACCTGGTGGGAAGGAAGCAGCATGGAATCTGGGTGTGTCCTCAGGACAGCCTGGTTCTGACACTCGCTGCAAGGTTCAGCAGCAAGAGGGAGTTAATTTAGTCACTGTCCCCACATATGCCCCTTCCAGGGCCTGCCTCCCATCTTCCAGCTGCTGGCTGGTGTTTTGGATACCCTGGCGAGTCTCAAATGCCATTTCCTGCCTGTGGTTAGGTGTCACCATCTCTGAGAGATGACCAGGACGTACTTTTCTCCATCCCCTTTTGCAACTGCTCGACCAAAAGGAAATCTACATCACAAAATCGTAGAATAATAAAATGGTTTGGGGTGGAAGACACCTTAAAGATCATCCAGCTCCAGCCTCCCTGCCATGAGCAGGGACACCTTCCACTAGACCAGGTTACTCAAAGCCCCATCCAGCCTGGTCTTGAACACTTCCAGGGATGGGGCATCCAGAACTTGTCTGGGCAACCTGTGCCAGTGTTTGACCATCCTCACAGTGAAAAAGAAGAGGCACAGAATTACTTTAAAGAGTGTCCACTGGCCAGACACCAAGAAAACCCACAGCACTAAATTAAATACTACCTTGGAGCTCCCACTCTGAAATAATTTCATTGAAAGCAGCCTGTTTGCAGTTAAGGAATATTACAGTGATGCGGAGACAGGTGAGTGCTCCAATATAACCACAGAAGTCTGTGCACCACGAGGGCTTTTCAATACGCTGGGTCGATGGCCCAGAGGCTCCAGAAATGCACTGAGTGCTCCAATATAACCACAGAGTCTGTGCACCACGAGGGCTTCTCAATACGCGCTGCGAGTGCTCGACGGCCCCGCGGCTCCAGAAATGCGCTGCGGCGCGGGGGGAACGGAGGGCGGCACATCCAGGGAACATTCCCGCGGCGGAGCTCGATATCCAGGGAGGCTGGAAAGGGACGGGAGAAGGGCCTGTGGGAGGCAGCCGGGTGCAGCAGGGGGGAAGGTGGGGCGCGCTGAGAGGAGGGGTGCGAGGGATGCAGCGAGCGTGAAGGTGATGGAGGAAGGCACCCGCTGCCGGCTCCTGCTGCAGCCCCGCAGCTCCTCCGCAGCATCCCCGGCGTCCTCCCGGCCGCTGCCGGCAGCCTGCGGTGCTCAGGCGGTGGGAACGCCTCGCTGAGGCAGGGGAAGGGCAGAGAGGCAGGCGGGGGCTCAGCGGGACGAGGCGCTGGGATGGGGGCGGCGGGCAGGAGAACGCGGCCGCTGGCAGGAATCCCGAAGCGCAGAAACGCAGCCTCGCGTTCGGGCAGCGCAGGGGGAGAGAGGATTTTGCGTGGCGCTGCGATGGCTCGGAGGGAGGAAAGGAAAGCAGGAAAGCTCCGTCGTGCGGGGGAGAATCCAAGCACAGGGTCAGCAGCGAGGCACACGCGAGAAGAGAGGAAGGGTCAGATAGCAGAGGTGGGGGTGAGGAGAGAGGAACAGCGTGAATCCTTGTACAGAGTTGTAATAATCAAAACATTGGCAGGGCCTTAACTAGGCAGCCCTGCTGGGTGCCCAGATAATACAGCTGATTTTAATTGCTGATGTGTGCATTTTGTGTCATTTGCCTGATGCACAGCCCTTTTATGACCGTGGAGTTTGACCACAAATCAACAGTCAGTCATAAAGCATCGCGCAAACGACCTCCTCCCCAAACGGGCTGTGTTATTTTTATTGATATTCAATATTCAGATTTTAATGGAGATAGATGGATAGGCGTAAGGACAGGAGCAAGATGGGGCACAGAGGAACGGATTTGAAATAAACAGATTGACAAAACATAAAGGCAGGAAGCAAGAGACAGATGAATAGTCAGGGAGGTGCCTGCCACCAAGGTAGGCAGATATCATCTGGAGGCAGACGGCTTGGGAAAGGCCGACAGATGACAAAACTGTCAGGCAACAGAGAAATATGAGTGTGAAGTGGGAAAAGAAGGACCAAAGAGAGCGAAAAGAAAAAAAAATCTCACACACAAATCCCATTATTCCAGCTTCCCCCTTCCTCTACCCCACCACTCTGCTCCTTCCCACCCCTCCCTGTTTCCAAGGAGCGTGGTATGAAAGGTTTGATTTCAGGTCCAGCAGGCTACACACTGTCAGATGTGGCATTGTTAGCTGGAGGTCTAGGAGGATGCCTATTGCTTCTCTCCCACCTGCTGTTCATTTCATAAACTGCAATCAGCACACAGCCAGCCCACACCTCTCCTGTTTATTAGCTGGGACAGCGGGAGATGTCATTAGACCTTTAAAGCACTGGACCAAATGCCACTCGTCCCAAATCAGTGCCAGTGCCAGTGGGTGAGCCAGGAGTCTGTGCAGCACCCACCCCCCCCCATTTGTCCACAGACCTCACAGGCTAGTTTCATTCTCAACCTTTGAATTGCCTTGCTTGGAATTCTGTCACATTGCCTTGAATTTCTATTCCCAACCTTGCTCTTGATTCACTTGTTATTAGTGTATGTTCATCCAGGAAGCTGTTATAGACAACCAAAGCAGCATCCATTTGTCAGGGGCAGGAAAAAATGACTCTTGCATGGTCAGATATTTATTTTATTTATAGTATGACACAGCAAGTAGGTATCAGCTGCAGAGCTCCAGAGTCCCAGCACAGGGAGAACGTGGAGCTGCTGCAGAGAGCCCAGAGGAGGCACCAGGATGAGCAGAGGGATGGAGCAGCTCTGCTGGGAGGAAAGGCTGCCAGAGCTGGGATTGTTCAGCCTGGAGAGGAGAAGCTTTGGGGTGACCTCACTGTGGCCTTGCAGGGCCTGAAGGAGCCCCAGGAAACATGGAGAAAGACAATTTCCAAGGGCTGGAGGGACAGGACACAGGGAATGGCTGCAAACTGACAGAGAGTAGATTTAGATTAGATATCAGGAAGAAATTGTTCCCTGTGAGGGTGGTGAGGCCCTAGCACAGGCTGCCCAAATAAGCTGTGGATGCCTCAACCCTCAAAATGTTCAGGGCCAGACTGGATGTGGCTCTGAGCAACCTGGACTAGTGGAAGGTGTCCCTGCCCATGGCAGGGGTTGGAACTGAATGATCTTTAAGGTCCCTTCCAACACAAACCATTCCGGGATTCCATGATTCTATTAGGTATTCCCTCTTTTCCTGTCTCTCCAAGCCCTCGTAAGGAGCCTCTCTCCACCTTTCTTGTGGGCTCCCCTCACTGGCCATGCCAGTGCCCAGGACACACAGATATATCAGCTCCTATTTGAGGAAAAGGGTACTACTGGCTAGAAATTCCAGACAAACAGGGGAATCCCTTGTTACTTCCCTTACTTGTATGATTCCAGCCACGGGACAAAGACTGTGTCTCAAACCTTCACGAGAGGAGCAGGCCAACAGAATGTTTTGCCCATTTTAGACATGGGATCATTTGCCAATTGAATATTTCACTCCCTGCAGAAGTGAAATTATGACTTCAGCTGTAAGGTGGCAGATTCAGGTCTCCACCAATGACTCATCCTGTCTTTCTGCATGAATGTATGAAGTTTATGTCCCTGTCAGTGACATCTCTAAGTGACCACACTCCCCAAAGTCACAAATAAAATCTAAGAAATATCCTTCAAACACTTCTAGCTAGCAAACAGTGTATGACCCCACAGCAATGTCTGTCTTCCAGTCTTTTTTTTCATGGATAACAGATAGAAGAAAAAGCAGTCACTGCTCCCTGACATTCATGGGGCTTATGTGGTTGAGACCTGAACTGGGAATCTAATGACAACTGGTACAAAGGACTCACTAAGGTCTCATGTGATTTGATTTCAATCCTCCAGGATTCTTTTTTAAAGGGCTACATTCAAAACGTTGCATTGCTCAACCAAACACTTCTTTTAAAAAGTCAAGCAAAAGGGAACCATGTGAAGCTATAAATTGAGTTCTTTATTCATGCACAGCTTCCATTATGCAATCACACACTCTGATCTGTGAGCTCTCTGAACAGGACAGGACCAAGCACACACTCCTGGCAAAGCAGGTTGCAAGAGCTGCCTTTACTCCGAGTTTTCCAGCCTTGGCTCTCCTTTGATGTAGAATATTACGTGCCCACTGGACGGTGGGCAGGTTTGGAGGTTGCTGACAAGGTCCAAGCCTGTCCCTGTTCCCACAGCATCCTGCATTCTCCCACCCACTGCAAACTGGTCAGTGCAAAAACCTTCTGTGCTATGGGGATAACAAGAAGGGGTAAACATTGCATCTCTCTTGGTTAAAATGAAATGGCCCATCAGAAGCTGGATCAAACCACCCACTTCTGCTACAGACCATGAACAGACTACAGCAGACCATACCCCTGCCTTCAGGGGAAAGAGCTGCTAAAGAACCTCTTTCCTACAAAATGTTGCCATCTTCCATCAAGGCTGAGCATTCACAGGCCATTGTGAGCCTGAAAATCAAGCCTGTGTTGCTTCTGAAAAGGATCAGATTCGGCCTCATTCTCATTTGTGGGTAAATAGGACAATAAGATGTATCCAATCTGTAAAAGCAGATCCAGAAAGTGAATGTGTTTACACTAAAAATGATACTTTCATTTTCTCTTACTTAGAGGGCCTTCCAGGAGATGTGGAAAAGGTTATTTAGAGGATCTTGCTTCCTGTTGGCAAAGCATTCCATAAAAAACCTCAGAGATGGAGCTAACAGCTGAGTGAAGCACCTGAAGAGTCTGTCTGAAGTGTTAAAAACTAATTTGGAGCGCCCAGGAGTTTGCAACCTGCTCACCCTGCGACAGCTTGCACTCTCCAAGAGGTTGTGCACAAAAATTACCACCCCAAGCCAAAACCTGCATTGAAGGTCACCTCTGAGGGACAGCAACACTGTCACCCATGAAGGTTCGGAGCAGATCTCCTCAGGAAAAATAATATAGTGAGAAGGGGTCAAGCTGCCCTGCTCACAGGGCCAGGCACTCTGCTCCTCAGCTGAGCTTGGAAACTGTGGGTGAGGAATGTTCCTGAAAGGTTGGAAGCCTGGTCTGCAGCAAATGCCCTGCAAATCCAGTCCACAGACAGGGGTGCTGAGCCCATGCAGGGAGTACACAGGGATGGCTTGTGAGGATCTGAGGTGAGAAGACAAAAGCACTGAGGACAAACCAAGTCAAAGTCAAAAAGCTGGCTGCTGAACTCTTTTCATGTACAGTTTTTCAGAAAAAAAAATAATAATAAAAAAAAGCTAAACAGAACCACATCTGCCTGAGTAGAGGAAGCTCAGAAGGGAAAAGAAAGGCTCCTCAGTTTGAGATTTTCTCCCATTTTACTTCTGCTCTGACTCTGAAGACCCAGCCTTTTGGTTGCCAAAGCTGAAAATAATTTGGGAATGGAGACTTTGTAGAATGTTGCTCTCCAACGCAAAAACCTTTCCCTCCATCTTCATTCATCCTGGCTCAAGAGACAGCTTTAATTTTTTAAAACAAAACTGTTTCCAGGAAATAGTGTCAGTTCCCCTGCAAAGGCTAGTCCTCATCACTGTGGGCTCTGTGTCCCCACCAGGAACGGGGACACCTGAGGTGATCAAACCCAAAGTGCCCTTTAAAGCTCCCTTTTTCCAGGTGGATGCTCCAGACAGCTCCACAAAGGCGCCCAGAGCCCAGCACTGTGCTGAGCACACAGCCCAGCTCTGCAGAGCCCACAAGGAGCAGCTCCAGGGACAGCTCCACCCTGCAGGGACTGAAGCAGCTGTGAGGACCTCAGCCAGTCCCCCGCTGCCTCAGCCTCTCTGAACCCCTGCCCAAACCCCCTTGCCAGGATCACACCTCCAGGAGCGGGTCTGTAAGAGCCACACACAGAAATTACTCACGAGCTGCACCCGCAAGAATTAGGACCGGATCCAAGATGATCTGTGGTGGGACCCAGACATCAGAGGGGGAAAGTGTGAGAGTTTTGGACTAAAGAAGATGGAGACAAGCAGCAATCAGTCACAGCTGTATTGCTGCCACGCTCCGAGCTGGATAACAGGGCCATTCCTCGCTGTGGAATGGTACTCGCTGCATTCAGGAGGAGGGTGTGACAGTGAGATGCCATCCCCAGCTCCCTGGCTTTTTAATATTGCATGTGCGTGGCTGGAGCTAGTAAGTCTTCCCCTGACACTCGCCCCAAGGTGCAGACAGCTCCGAGGAGCAGACTGAGCACACAAAATAAGGCAGCAGATATATGTTGTCATTACCTTCAGGAGTGAGTTACTACTGCTGTTTGCTATTTGCATAACAAGTGCCAAAAGCCCCAGCCACCTACATCTGACTTGACTGACTAATCTATGCCTGTGATATTGCATGGTATGCATGAAATAAATAAAATACAGTTACAGTTACTCTCCACAGCAATGCGGGAGTATTTTTTCTTGAGCACACTCACCAGGGTTGCTATTCAGTCGAGGTTCTCCGCAGCAATCATTTTTTGCAAACTCATGGTGCCTTCCAGGAAAAATCCCAGAGCAATTTTCTATTTTTGAGAGCTAGAGACGAAGTCTGCAGAGGGTGAGATGCTGAGGGCTGCTAGTCCAGAATCCAGAAGTGCCATCAATAGAAAGGAGATTGGAATTTGAGAATGACAGATACTTTCATGTTTTTCTCTACTGACAGCTCTAGATTCCACCCTAAATACAGAAAAAATAATGGGGTCTCTAGACCAGGGCTAAACATCCTCAAGGTGAGAGACAGAGCCAGAAAACTTCCCAGGTGGGGTTGTGCTACAAAGGAGATGAGGGTCTGACCTGCTCCTCTTTGAAAATTCTGTGAGGACAGAGTGAACCACTGCTCCCCACAGAAAGGAATTGTTTAACTCTGCAGATAACTCCACTTGTTCTTCCCAAATGCTGCACTTCTTGTTTCCCCCACATGCACCAGAAAAGAGAATTTCTCCCTAGAGATCCATTCCTCTGGCATTTTCCTAAGGCAGTTGGCTGATGGGAGCCCATGTAATTTGTTGTGNTGCACCAGAAAAGAGAATTTCTCCCTAGAGATCCATTCCTCTGGCATTTCCCATGGGCTCATGGGAGCCCGTGTGATTTGTTGTTGTGTAGAGGTAGAACCCTGCAATTAAGATGTGGCTGCAACACAGAATTTCAGTGTTCTGAACTAACGTACAGAGAAATGCCCAGGGATGTGAGTTGAGGGGGGGGATTAAAGTTCCAGTAAAAATCTTCCGGGGACTTCATCAAAGCTGCAATAATAGTAAAGAAAATTCATGGCAGATGGTTAATATTCTGCTGTGCAGTCTAATGCCAACCACTAAAAGGAAAAAAAATCAGAAGAATATTGGACTTACTCCTTGCAGCATATTCAGAGAAAGAGAGAAGGTAGTGGTTTAGGCTTTTACACAGACTTTGGAGAGAACACATATGGATGGTTACACGTATGGATGTGTTCTCTTTGGACTGGGGAGAAAATTGAGCAATGAAAATCCCATTCTTAATCTTCCTTTCATTTCCAATAGAAAACCCTTGTTTTTCTGGTCTGTAGCTTTGTACCAACAAAACATGCCTAGTTAGAGGGAATCACAGCATCTTTCTCCAGAGGTATCTACCAGCAGCAGTGCTGATTACATTGCTAATATTTTAATTTATAATAATACGAAGGTGGGCAAGATTTAAGGGGTTAGTATAATTGTAAGAGGATATAATTTATATTTCCATATTAACAGCAAGACTCAGCATAAATATGCTCTAAGGGACCTTATAGCGATAAAAATCCAAATTCAGCCAGAACTTCTTCTGCTTTTCTAACATGCAGTTCCTAATGGAAATTCCAATTCACAGTATGATCAATTCCTATTAAAAACAGGCTAGCCAAAACCAGGAAAAATAGCTTCATTTTAGGCACTAGGCAAACACAATAACTCTGACTTTCCTCTCATGCCTCCAGACTGTGTGTCTCCACACAATACTCACCCTTAGAACTGAAAATAGCAGAAATATTCTCGAATTGTCAGAACATGGTTCCAGAGAAGTTCTTTCCACACTGGAAATTATGGTACACTCCACTTACAGTCATGAGACAAGTTAATTGGACAGATACAAGAAGCTACATCGTATTTTCAAAGTAACTCCACTGGAAATGGTGGTAATTGCAGACTCATTGAAGTAAAAAGGCCCTAAATAGAAAAACACAGCTCAAATGTCTATGTACATGTAGATACTTTAACCTCAGCTTCTTTTTATTCCCTCTAAGTTCAAAATTCTGAGTCCCCACCTACGCTATGTGCACATTTCTTGGCAATTCATGGCTGATTTTGAAGAATTGTATCATTTTGTGAGACTCTCTGAAAGCTGTCGGGTGCCTACGGGCTTTGCTGGGCTGGAGTTACAGCACGTGACAGATTGCATGGCTGAGCCCTCGGCCGTTTCACCTCCACTGCATGATACCACTCCATTAAACCTCATTTCTGCTGGAGGACAGAAGCAAAAGGAAAAAAAAATATTGGAGGGACAGCTCACGTGCAAGGTGCTGTCTCACTCAGAATGCCAAGTTTGGAGAGTGGTTTTCTTTATGTCTTGGGACAAAAAACTCAAGTTTCTGGCCCTGCCTTCATTTGTGCCAATATAATGTCTATTAACTTCTCCAGAGTTAACTCCAGGGCAAACGACATGAGAAGGAGGATCTAGAGCTTTATTTGTTTCTAATGAACAACGTCTGCATGCTTGAAAATAAATGAAAGCACATACAGGAGTACCAGGAAGCACTTTTTGAACACAAAACCTACCCCTTGATCAGCAGATCTCTGACACCCGGAGCACAGACACACCACCTCTCCCACCCAGGACTGGAAGGGCTTCCCCAAGGAACAGCAGCAGGAGAGGGGAGTCAGTGACTGCCACTTGTCCCAGCAGCACCCTCCACAGGGAAGCCAAAATGTCCAGTGGCAAAGACTAGGACTGTCCCCTCGTGATGGTGTCCATGAGGAGCCACACAGGGGATGAAGAAAAACCCTTCCTGAATCCCCCGTGAGGAAAGCGGGTTGTGAAGAGTGGATGGAGACGGCTACAGTCATTGGATAAAACGGAAAATCTTCAGGAAGGAGTGGCACGCAGTGTCCCAGATATGCCATGAAAGGAGGGGACAGTTTGACTCCTCGCATGCAGTCAGGGCGCAAGCTGGAGGAGAAAAAAACCAAAATCCTTCAAAGTCTCAAACATGTATTCATGTATTTCTCCCCCACCCCCCACAGAGGTTTCATTGTGTGACTCATGAAACATGTCATTTTAAATCCTTAGAGGGTAAGTTGTCAGAATACGTTGTGCTTTAAAGCCTTTCTTCGGTCTCTCATTTAAATCTTTGAAAGACTTTGCAAGTTATTTTTTCGCGTTCACTTTGGTTTTAATATTGTAGAGATGAATGCGCCTTCTCTCTTGCGAGTTAAGCACTTAAAATATTCTGGATAAGTGAAATGTGAGGCATGAATTGTGAAAATGACAATCCTTATGGCCCTCTATATGCAGAGCAGCTCCAAGGCTCCAGAGCCTTCAGACTTCCACCTCCTCCTTTGGTGGTTACAGCTTAACACCACACTGGCAATAAAAGGTAAATGAGTTCCTGCAGCAGAGTAAGTACCAAGAATATGAAGCTTTTGTGAACGTGGATGCTGCTCCTACCATTATGGGCAATTAGAGGGCTTCGAAAGTGTGTTGCCTGACTTTCTGTTGCTTGGTAACTGTGCACCTAATTCTTTCTCTAAGAGGTCACAGAAATNGGAGAGACGAATGCCCCCATCAGAACAGCAGCCTATGGATTCGTTAGAAGAACTTCATGCTCCCCATTAGCACATAGGAAATACAGTATTATCATGATTATTTTCCTAGCACCACAAAACTGCAATTTCTGAGCCTCGCCAACTACGTAACACGCTTACCGTGCCAAAAAGCTTGGGAATTGCAATCACACTGATGAAATTTGGCATGATGCAGGTCAATATAACTCCTGGATACACTGACAAATAGCCATTATTGGCCTGATGCAGAGCCTGGCGGAGTCAATGGAAAAACACACCGAAACAGCGACAGCGCTGTGAAAATGATAAGGAATTTCTGAGATTGGAAGCTTTGCAAACATTGCCTGGCAATGGAAAAAAAATATGAACTTGGAAAGAAGCTAATGAGACAGAAGATAAAATTTTCTTCCCCAAAGAGATACAAGTTGCAGCTTTCTGCAGCCCCTGAAATACTAAACGACTGTCACCGAGAGTGAACAAATTAAGTGGTGTCTGTGAGGGAAGAGCTTGGCTATTTTTACCTGCATTTTAAGGAACAGGACTTTGGAAGTACATCTCATCTTCAGAAAATGTCCAGATCTTTCTACGTTGAGACAGGTTTAGTAATACACGCTCCATGTTATACACTATCCCCACAAATGAATATTGTCAAAAAAAAAACCAAACCTGCTTCCCTTCAGCTTGAGCAGTGTGCTCGAGTTTGCAAAACGCTGTTTAGATTAAATGAATGCCCCTGAGATTAAGCGAATGCATTTCAAGAGGGGCACTATATGCAGGTGTCCACCACTGACCATCAATCATTTTCGTGCAGAGCTGAAGGCTTCCTGCAGTTGTCACTCTATAATCGCTCTGCAAGAATTTGCAGTCATTTTCTAAAAGCATGTTTAGGAGGAAAGAAGGGCAGACAACACCTGCTGCACTTAAGAAACTGGGCCCATTTAATCATAAAAATAAAGGACATTTTCATGTTGAAAATGTCAGCCTGTTCTGTTTGTGAAATAATACAATCACACGACCCTTGGACCCCTCCATAGGACAATCCTGTGGACAATGTAGAAACCCAAACTCAGGGTCCCAGCCTGCCTTTGGCCACAAATATTAAACTCCAAGTTCAATTGAACTCAGGCCACCACCTAGTGAGGGCAGATGTATCAATGGAAAACTAGAACTCGATTTTTCCTTATGATCTTCCACTGGGAGGATTTCTTCAGCTTAGAATGATCAAAAGGATTGTGAGTACCTACATATCCATTACTGGCAGTAAAAGATTCTGTAATATAAATCACTATTGCTGAAGCAAAAAATCACAGATCACTAAAACAAGTAGGGCTTTAAAGTAAGGGGGAGAAGAAAATGCAATCAAGCTCCAATAATGTCTGTTGTTCTGGAAGTACACAGGTATATTTCAGTCACCACATTTTCATCATAAACTTTGAGATAAAGGCATAAAATCACATTGTTGGGATGCTCTCATTTGTTTGTATACAGACAGAGTAAATGTGACTGAAGAACTCATATAAATAAAGATTTCATTCATGTCCAAAGCAAAGGAGTATGACAGGCTACTCTAAGAAATATATATTGTCAAAATCCTTCAAATCTTTGTGAAGTTGCTTGTACCATTATTCTGGTCCACAGACTAACATGGATTTTGATGCACTTTAATGCATAATTAAACTCTACTGTGTTAAGTATGTTTCTCCTGACATGTTTTTCTGAAGGCGCCACAGAAGATGGAAAAATGTATTATACAACCCTTAAAAAATGTAAGCGTACAGCAAAAACTCCTGAAATATTTTTGAGGCAGAGTTCTGTGAAATTGAGGTGGGTTGGAGGTTCTTGGGAAAAATAGGTTCTAGAAAGAAAAAAGAAGTCAAAAAGTGAATAACTAGAAAGCCAAGAAAACAGTAATGGTGCAATAAAAGAATATTTTTTTTCAGTATTGCCTGTGAAAGCAAATTTAGCAATGGCTGAGAAGGAGCCATGCCAGCTACATCCAGAACCATGCAGGGCATGAATTTGCTGACTCTTAAACCTCCCTGTATTTTCCTGTGGCTGGTTTAAACGCTCTGCAAAGTTTATAAATGTAGTGAAATGGCCACTGGCATTTAGGCAGCACAAAAACTGCAGACAAACACACACAGCCACACACCCACACATTTTCTGTAAATAATCTGTCATCTTCGAGTTCAATGTCTGCATTTTGCTGCTCCACACACTGTGTTACTGGAACCAGAGAATTGATTCAGGCAAGAATTGCTTCATAGGCTTAAACTCACCTGGCCAGGGCCAGGACCTTGAGTTTGTGATGTCAAAGGGTCTGGTGTTTATCTTGGACAGAGAAAACTGAGAATTTAGCTTATGAGGAGCACCTTTCCTGATGTGCCCCTCACTAAAGTGGTCTGACACATATCTGAACTCCCTATATGCTGTTATTTTTCCACTTCAGCCCCTTGAAGTTGCTCTAATTTCATGATACAGGCTGGGGGCAGAATGGCTGGAAAGTGGCTTAGTGGAAAAGCCCTGGGGGTGCTGGTGCCAGGGGCTGGACACGAGCCCAGGGGTGCCCAGGTGGGCAAGAGGCCCCTGGGCCCTGGGCTGGATGAGGAATTGTGTGTCCAGCAGGAGCAGGGCAGGGATTGTCCCTCTGTGCTGGGCACTGAGAGGCCCCTCGAGGGCTGTGTCCAGTTCTGGCTCCTGCAGGAGAGACCTGGAGGGGCTGCAGCGTGTCCAGGGCAGGGAACGGAGCTGGGAAGGGGCTGGAGCCCCAGGAGAGGCTGAGGGAGCTGGGAAAGGGGCTCAGCCTGGAGCAAAGGAGGCTCAGGGGGACCTTGTGGCTCTGCACAACTCCCTGACAGGAGGGGGCAGCCGGGGGGGTCGGGCTCTGCTGCCAGGGAACAGGGACAGGAGGAGAGGGAACGGCCTCAGGCTGGGCCAGGGGAGGCTCAGCTTGGACAGCAGCAGGAATTTCCCCATGGAAAGGGTGCTCAGGCCTTGGCAGGGGCTGCCCAGGGAGGTTTGGAGTGCCCATCCCTGGAGGTGCCCAAGGAAGGGCTGGAGGTGGCACTCAGTGCTCTGGGCTGGGGACAGGATGGGGATGGGTCACAGGCTGGACTCCATGATCTTGGAGGGCTTTTCCAGCCTCAGTGATTCTGTGATTCTGTGATTCTCTAAGTGGATTGCTCCAGGGCCAGCAGCTCAAGGAGGTGTTTGTGCAGGCCCTTGGTGCTGAGGCAATGATCTCCACGCCTGGAGAAGGAGAGAAGGGACAGAAACCTCAGGCACAGAGAGGATGCACGCACGGGAGGGCAGGGACAGCTGCAGGTCACACCAAAGCCAAAGGGACTCTTTCCAACTGCTTCCAGCAAGCCTTCAGTCCAGCCCCAGCTCTCTTCTGTCTTAATTTGCTTATTCCAGGATTAAAGATGCATTAGGAGACGGGGTAAAATGCAGTTAGACTGGAAAGGGGAAGCATGACTTGTGACTGTCCTTCCAACACCCAACATTGTGCACTCCCCCATCCACGTCACTGTTATTAATTTCACATCAAAAGAAATTCTGAGGAGGTTTATGGTATATCTGTGTTTATATTTCAAAGTGAACAAGTAAGGCTGGCTTCTTTAATTATCCCTATGCATAAAAGAACATAAAAGAACACGGTGTTTGAGCAAAACCCTCTCTAAGGGCATAAATCCAGCAGACCACCTTACCTTATCATTATATTAAGGGCTGAACCTAATACATCGGACATTTGGAAATTCAGTGTCTCGCAAATATCTCTTAATAAATCCTTTCAAGTGCCAAAGCCCATTCTTAAGAAAATCACCATTTTCTTGAGGCGACATGCAAGTTAGTTTTCTTTTGGGGGAGGGGGGGGTGGAAATCATGTCAGTTTTGTCCTAAAGAAAATCAGAGAAAATTAATTTTTCAGTAGATTACCTACTAAAAAAACAAAAAAAAACCCCAAAACAACAACAACAAAAAAAACCCACAAAAACAAAAAACCCACACAAAAAATAAACAAAACCACAAAGAAACAAAAAAACCTCCACACAACAAACAAGCAAAAGACCACCTAAAATCCCCAACTTTATGGAGTTTTAATAAAGACTAGAAGGATGTACTTGGAAAAGCACACAAGCCAACAGCACAAATATGAAAACTGCATTAGTTTAGAATGGATATCTGTCTACACTGGGCTCACCTCACTGGGCATTGCTATTCCAACCAGCAATTTTGTCCTCTGAAGTACAAAACGAGCGAAACGCTTTTCACTGAAACACAGCAACCGTTTTGTCAACCTCTTACAACCTCGCATTTTTCAAAGACTTGCAGAGGACAGAAGGTTCTCCCAGTCAATGGAGAGGCACGGCTTCCTTGCTCAGCATCACGCACACCCCCACAGCGTCTCACGAGGCTCCCGTGGGAGGGACACGCTCTGGCAGCCGTCCCACAGCCCGTCCGTGTGGGCAGCACCCTGAGAGGGGCCCCTCGAATGTGTCCCCACATCTCCTGAAGTGATGTCAACCCACGGCCTCCCTCCTCCCTTCCTCGGCAGGACGTCACTGCTGAGACCCTTCCCTCTCCCACTGTTCCTGCAACATCGTCTCTTGCTCCAGATTGAATCATGGAATGGTTTGAATTGGAAGAAACCTTAAATATAATCTGGTTCAAACCCCCCTGACATGAGCAGGGAGCCTTCCACTAGACCAGTTTGCTCAGAGCCCCATCCAGCCTGGTCTTGAGCACCCAATTTTTCCTTCCAGCCCCCTCTTAAAGGTCACTGTCACGAATCAGCTCTTAGGTAAATTTGCATAAATAACTTTTGCAGAGGATGTTGGCCACATTGCTTTGCAGTAAGACAAAGCACACTGTGCCATGTTTATGACCCTACAGCCTCTGGTGACTGCCCTTTTCCTGGTGCTTTGCCTTCACTGCACCATGGCTGCTGCTTTGAGCTCTCCTTTAAAAGCATTGGAGTAGTCCCACTGGAAAATCTACAGCTTGATCTTGAGAAAGGAGGGAAACACGTCACGCTCTCCTCCTGGTCTGATGTCCAGCACACTCCATGGCACAGGAAATTTGAGGGAGGATTGTGTTATCCATCTCAACAGGCTCTCCTAGTGCCCATTCTCTCCAAATGGCTGGTTGAAAGTCACTCGATATAAATATAATTTTACAGGCCAAAGGAATACCACAAGGCGCAATATTTTAATTGTGGAAAACCAGGAATGGAGTCCTTCCGAACACGCCCTAGAACCAGGTCTGAGCGAACACAACCCCAGGTCCAAACAGAAGGGCTGTGGCAATCTCAGACAGAGATCAGATGAAGCCTGATCTGTTGAGCGAGGATAGGGGGAGAAGAAGATACACCACGAGCTGCCATGAGATTTCTCCAGTGTGTTATTCTTTTTAAGTAGAAACATGTGGTGGAAGATTAAGCAGCATCTTTTTAATCTCTGATTGTCCAGCTCCCCCTGCTGTAATTACATATTGGACACAAATGGCAACAGATGTTCGGCGTCTAAGCTAAGAATTATATACTTACTCAATATCCCAGTGATTCAAAACACTGACTGGGAGGCTGGAATTTAAATTTACGTGGAGTGGCAAATGAAAGAGTTCCTAGAACATCATGAGGCACAGAGAATGTTAATGCAAACTTGAGGATGCACCCTTAATGGAAGGAGACAAACAGACTGAATACCAGCTAGAGTGGTTTTAATTACAGCAATTTCTCCGTAAATTATTTTAACCCATCCTCATCCCTGAAAAGCTGAGCCTCCATTGTTATTTTTCACATAATCAAATCTCTACAGCCGTATGTATGCAGCTAGATAAAGGTTCTGCCTAATCATTTCATCATCTATCGAGTGGCCAGACTAATTTCCCCATATAAAACCTAATCAGAACAGATCTATCAGCCTGTATTTTATCTTGTTTACTTCCCAAGATACACACTTATCCGTTATCCAACCACATGAAAGCTTTCTGCCTGATCTGCTGAGAATTTTAAACAAGTGGCTATTACTTCCTTTCACCAGACTTGCCTTCCCTTGAAATATCACAGTGCTAGGAAAGCAGATGATTTAAATTGGAGAGATGCCTTACCCAAAACAGACATGAATCATCTTCCCTAAAATTTAAGGGTATCAAAACAAGACAGAGGAAGCAGTTCTAGGGGGACTCAGGCATGTGAACTTCCACAGATTGCATCTCACTCCAATTGGTTTCTCATTTCCTGAATCAACAGACTTGCTCCATTTTCTCTCAAACATCCAGCTCCTTCCACCCATATTTTGGGTACCAGTTGAAAGCCCATAATCTGATTCCTCCCACTGCAATGGCTCGGGCAGGAGTGCAGATTTGAATGTTCTGAGCACTCCAAGATGCAGATGCACACCAAGAACACGTGTCTGAGTGTGACATAAATCCCTTTACTCGTATGCACATCGCAACTGAGAGCAGACACTTGTTTACCAAAACATCTTCTGACAGAAAACTGAAAACACTCTTTAAGTCCATTAGTTTCACTGACCACTATGAAAATGTTGACTTTTAAAAGTGCATTTTATTACACATGATTTCATTTTTCTTGCAAGATCACAGGCTGGGATGCAAACCAATGTGCTGTTGGCTGCCAGATGGCGTGTTGGAAGGGTACAAACTTATTTCACACAGAGTGCTATGTGGCATGAGAATGCTGTTCTTACACTTCTAAATAGTCGTGCTTCTTTGAATGGTTTAGATCCCCAGTACTCTTTCAGGAAGCTCATCAACTCTCTCCATTTTCGCTAAAGCCTTGTGAAGTTAATAGATGAATACCAGAGAATGTTTGGTGAAATTTTTATGGGTGACTAATCTGCCCCCTGCCCCTTAAATTTTCTAGGTGCAGAGCTCCAAAGGGTCAGCAGGGCAGCTGATCCAGGCACTGGGCTGATGTGCACAGGACCAGAAAAAACCACCATTGCCAGGTATTGTATTAAAGCAGCTGAGAATGTGGTAAATTGACCATAATGCATAATTCTGATAAAGGAAATAACCTCCATGTCCCTTCAGCCTGCACTGGGTCCTCCTCAAAGAGCCAGAGGACAACCCAGAGCATGTGTTCCACCAGTCTGTAACCCTGATTCTTCCTGGGAAAATGCTGGTTATATTCTTAACAGCATCAGGGGCTCCAGGAAGACCATCTATGTATTTTACCTGAACTATCAGAATGAAGACAAAAGTCTTCAAAACCCTTTGGGAAGAACATTCCACGTGTCAACAGGGAAGGTCTACATCCACAGCCATCCTACAGCCAGGCAAAACGGGTTTAATTTGCACCAGCAGCCTCTGCGCAACAATCCTGCATGGCTGCCCTGCGCATTTCAGTTTTCGACATATTTGCTTTGGAAAAGGAGCTGGAAAAACCTCTCTGCCTCTTTCCCTCAGCAAAGCAAGGCGCACAGTCTGCACCCGCTGCTAAAAATTGTATCGGTATCAATCTCCTCAGCATCACAAACACACCCACGTGCGTCTGAATCCTGAAACGCTTATTTTGCAAAGAATGTGCCAAAAGATTTACTTACTCTTTAGAACTGTTTAATGATGTTGTGGGGATCAAAGGAGCAAGCATTTTCATGACAAAAGGAATTTGTACTCCAGGCTCTACAGCACAGACAGTGATTAGTGAGTCATACATAAGAAGTGTCTCGTTTTTCTCTTTTAAAGAGCTGTTGTAGCATTTACCTAAACATTACAGTGCTGAATCAGTACTTTCACAAGTCTTCCCAGTGATTGCCTGAACCGCTCACCTTTACCTGGTAATATCCCGGCGATGGTTCCTCGCCTGGAAAATGTGTTTGGCTCCCTTACTTGGCTGTTAGCAGACATTAAGGATGCATCCAGGATTTCCTGGGGGGCTTGGAAGGCAACCACTGCATCTGAAGGAGATTTAAAAATATCAGTTCTGAATGTATTTTTATTCACCAAAAAAACCCAAAAAACCCAAAAAACAAACCAACAACAACAACAAAAAAACTAGAAAGTGTCCGGTAGTGGAGCTCAGCTAACCCAAAGAAACACTTTAATTCTATTACTTAATCTTAAAAAAACAAACAAACAAAAAAACCCAAAAATAAACAAACCTACCCAGAGCTGAAACATCCACTCTTATTATGAAACATCCACTCTTATTAAGATACAACCCCCATTTTTCTGCTGAGTTCTTCCTGTTTAAGCCCTACTTCCCTCTCCTTCCAGAGAACAGCTCCCATCTTGTTCCCCTCCTTCCTAAAAAAACGCTGTTTCCCTCTCCTCAATAATTACGGGTGATGATGATGACAATGATGATGATGATGATGATGATGATGACGGTCCTTCCTCCACCCTCACTGCTCTCCCTGCCCCTTTTCCTGGACAGTGTCCCTGCAGTGTCGCTCCCTCTGCAGCTTTGCCACATTCACGGCACCCAAATCATTCACCCCATGGTGATACCGGTTTGCTCTTGGAAACTGGGAAAGTGCAAGGGAGGAGAACAGGAATTTCTATTTTAAATTGTCTGGAATAAATGGTTGCTTCGTGGATTTTCTGGATGCAGTTTGACACCCAGAAACTTTTAAGGGAGTTAGGTTTCTTTTCATCCCATGTTGTCCCTCCCTTCTCGCTCAACAAGGAAAGGAAAGGTTTCGGGGCTGAAAATGGAAATATTTGGAGAAAAGACTTGCCCTTAATTTGAGTTCTAGAAAAAACCTACAGATTCTTGAAGAAAATTAAAAACAGCAGGAAAACAAGCTGTTTCCTCACAAAAATCATTGCATGAAGAAAAAAATTTACTGTCTAAGCTGAGATCACTTCTTATTTTTGATCTGCTAAGACTTCTATTCCTCTTTTTACAGATCTGCCACCAAAGATTCATCCTTTCATTAGAAAGCCTTTTCATTCCCTTCAAGTGGTTCATTAGCAATCTCCCTACATTTCTGATGGTTTTCCTCAGTGTGTCCCAACAGGGAGGACATTCAGGAGTCAGATGTGATGCTGTAGTGGCCCTAGTGGGTGACATGTCCTCTTCTGCTTCGTGTGGCTTAATTCCCTCGTGCATGACAACCCCTGACACCACACCACTCTTCTGAAGAAGCAACTGAGCAAAAGACTTCTCTGCTTTCTTTGGTGCTTGTCGTTCTTGTAACCCCTGCTCTGTGAAATGGGGAAATTCAATTCACCCCAAGGCGTGGTCCCAGCCCTGCCCCTGTCCTCAATTTTCTGTCCTGCCACTGAGCCCAGATGGCTTCAGCACAGGTGTCACTGCTCACCTGTGCACCAGCTGCAGGGAGAGCTCTGTGTGCACTTCTGCTGCCAGATATTATTTTAAGAATGGACCTTCCATGACCAGGAATTCTGAAAAACACTTAAGAGTTCAATATTGCAGGAAAAAACCCCGCTGTTTAAAAGAAACCCTCGCTGGAGCGAGAGCATTTTGCATGATTCATAGGCAGCACGGTACCTGAAATATTTCTGCGGTGCCTTTCCCTCAAAGAGCAGTGTTGGGATTGCAAGAGAACATGCCAAGGTACTCACAGTATTTCTGCACAGCTCCTTGAATAGATGCTGCTAAATGTATCTGAAGGAAAATAATTTCAAAGCTGTGCTGAGCCCCTGTGTCAAACACGGCCAAAACCTTGACATTTTCCCTTGTCTGGTTGCTTAGTGCTTGGAGAGGAGGAAACAGAGTCAGTTATTCTGCCACAATAATAAGTTAACATCCTGACAAAGTATATCTCAAAGATGTTAACTTGGGACCCCTAGCCAAAGAAGCATTTCCCTAAAATTAGGAATATTCAGATGAAAACTCCAGGCTTGGGCAGAGCAGAGAGGAAAGGCTGCAGTATCAGGATTCAGATTAGCTCGGCAGCCTGGCACAGGAAGCAGATTGCTCTGCTGGAGCTGATGCTTGGCTTTGTGAGCAAACAGGTCAGTCCTCCTGTGTGAAGGTGCACACAGCTAAGGCAAGGATGGTTTGCAGGATCCCACATGCCATGAGCTGAAAAACAGGCAGCTTCTTCTCAGATGCCTTCACGCTGTGTGACAAAACCAGCTTGCTGGCGATACTCCCCGATTCCAAACAAGAATTTCAGAGCCAGTCGATAAAATTTGTGTTCCTGGCTTCATGTCTAAGCTGCTAAGTAGAAATGCTCCGAGAGGCGCGGAGCACCCGCAAATCTGATTTACGCTCACAACAGCCACAGGAGTTCTGTACCTTTGAAACTTCAAGTCATTTGACATCGCCAGCTTTCGACAGACTGAAGCATTTAATACCCCAAATGCCGTATTTTTTATTATCTTGACTAATATTTGAGAGCTGCACCTTCCCCTCTGCCAGGGCGAGTTGCGCAGCCCTCACATGGTCCATCACCTCCAAGTTGTCAACGTCCCTCTGTCGAGGCGCTGACATTGGAGCAGATGGCATTCCCGGGGTGATCTTGCTAATAATCAGAAGTCCTGCCCCCTGCCTCCTTTCCTCATTGCTGTTTAGCAATGCCTCTGCTCCACAGCTCATGCTTGATTGATTACCTGCTCCTGCCTCTGCCTCCTTTCCAGAGCTGCTGCCTTGGGAATGCACAGCCCCATCCCGCGAGGGAGAACTCCTGCCTTTGTCCCTGGATGTGTGCCCTGGCATGTCACATCAGTAAAATCCGTGTTGTTCAGATGAATGCTGCTCCTCAAGACATCGAGGCAAGGCTGTATCAGTTCTTTTTTCTGTTTATTCATGTCTATGTCCTCACCTGGGATTTATTTTTATTAGCTCTGAAGATGCTTAACAAACTGAACCGAGAGTAGATTCCTGGAGAAATCTGAGGTTAACACCCTCACTACCTGCACTCTCTCCCATATTCCATGAACAAGGACAATTTTAACCCACCTTTGTGGGTTTGCTGCCTTTGTACTGGTTTTTCTTCTATCAAAGGGGCCCACAGGACCTTTCAGATACCTCTCAGCAATCAGAGTAAATCACATTAACAGTGACTTCTTGCTTTATTAAAAACTACGAAGTTGGAGAATACTTATTCTACCTGGAGGGAATGTTGGATGAGACAGCATTATACAACCACATTTTAATTTTTGCCTCACTCAAGGTGAGGCAAAAGGTTTTCTGGGAATCTTCCTGGAATTCATATCAAACGAGCCAGTTTAAAGTTTCTAGGGTTAAACTTATTAAAGTTTCTAAAAATTAGCATATCATTAGCTTCTTCCAGTACTTTGCAATTTTCTTGCTAAAAGTCTACAGTGAATGTTATCAAAAGTCTCAGGCAGTTCTTGTTTTGCCAACAAAGAAAAAAAGACTCACATGCATTTTTCAGCTGTTTCCTTCTCTTGTCATTAATTTGTCCTTTTTGGGGTTTTTTTCCACATGAGCAGGTGGAAAAGCTGTCCTCCTTAAATCCCTTCTCCATGCCAATCTTTTTTTTTCCTTCTCTGGCTTCTCCTCCAGTTTGCACTCTTGCCACTCTGAGTTTTATTTACCCAGATGTCTCAGGGTTAGGCTTAGGTTTTCATCACTCTGATAATTCTTTCACCAGAAGGAATCTGATGAGATCCAAAGCCCTACTGTTTCAGCCTCTGGGTTCTGGCACTGGCCAGCATCAACTGCTCCAGAGGCAGATATTGGCCATTCTGCTGCCCAGGTAGTCTCTTTCTGATTTCTGATGCTTAAGGGTAGTTTTAAACTCCATCCTTTCTCCCTTCTTCTTTGCCAGAATCATATTTTTAAAGCAACACAACTAGAGGCAAGATAATGAGAGTAAAATCCAATCACCTGTTTTTCACGGGGATCAACTGTGAATCTTCTGAGCCAAGACTTTGGCAGAGAAATTGGCAGTTTCCATAATGGAACTGTGAATCAAAACACACAGCGAGGGATTATTATTGAGCTGCCATCCAATAAACTGGAAATGTATTTTTGAACTATTGCTTTTGGTACATATGACTCCACATTCACTGCAGTTAGGAACAGAGCACTCCTTGGTTCCAAGAGACAATTCGTTATTGCTGTGCGAATTTTCAGTGGTTACTGCAGCACTTAACCTGTGCAACTCTAAAACTTTCTCAGTATTTTATATTAAATGAATACAATCAAAATGAGTAAGATGTCTTATACAGATAATGCAATATGCAGAATGAATATCACACATTAATGACACACAGCAATAACGGGTCATGCTCCTGGAAGCATTCCGATATATTCGTGTCAGCCTCTCTGACAGATGGAAGGGCTGCACATCCCAAAAACTGGACATCTCTAATTAATCCTGGCCTAAGACGTGACACCAAATTAATTGTTCTAAATGCTCTAGGGAAAAAAAAACAAAACAAAACAATAGCGTATTTTGAGAATGCACAAAAAATTCAAGTGAATTTCTGAGTATCTTTCTCCCTGCAGGAAGGGAACACACCACCTCAGACAACGAGGAATCACGATGACCTGGGAGAAGAAGAGGTCACAGAGCTGAAATGGTGCTGAAAGGCTCCCTCTTTGGTAGAGTTTTGTTGACAATGCCAGAGGCACTGGGGGACCCAGCATCAAGAGCAGTTTTCAGCTTGTTCTGGTCAGCCTGGGGGTTTTCCATCATGCCTCAAGTCTAGGAGGCAAGGCAATTGGGACTGTTCAGCCTGGAGAAGAGAAGCTTTGGGGTGACCTCACTGTGGTCTTCCAGTGCCCAAAGGGAATCTGCAAGGAAGATGGAGAGAGACAATTTCCAGGGGCCTGGAGTGACGGGACAAGGGGGAATGACTTCAAACTGACAGAGAGCAGGGTTAGGTGGGATATTAGGAAAATAATATTGACTGCGAGGGTGGTGAGGCCCTGGCACAGGTTGCCCAGAGAAGCTGTGGCTGCCCCTGGATCCCTGGAAATGCTCAAGGCCAGGTTGGAGGGAGCTGTGCTTAATCTGGGACAGTGGAAGGTGTCCCTGCCCATGGCAGGGGCTGGAACTGGATGATCTTCCAGGTCCATCCCAGCCCAAATCATTCCAGGATTCTGTGACTCCATAACACTACCTTAACTCCCTTGTTTTTCTGAAACGATTTTCCAGCCTCAAAGTTTGCAGGGAAGAGCCAAACAAATGTGCTGTGAATAACTCAGAAGCTAGAAGGCAAATGTGAAAGATTTCTAACTTATTTTCCAAAGTCTTACGCATTACTCTTCGATGCCTATTTTAGCCTGACTCATCTTGACTAAAAGCTTGGCAATGGCAAAGGTTGACAGTAACTCTAAACAACATTTGGGTGAGAAATCAGAAGGCTGGCAGAGGTAACAGGGTTTGCTGATAAAAAAAAATATCTGCAAAGACATGCCCCTGGTGAAATCCCAGGCGTGCTGGATGGTGTAGCATGAACTGGAGGAGCCCAGAGCAGGGAGGAGAAGCTGCTGGAGTGAGCCCATGGGTCAGGAATGGCTCTGCCATGGCAGCTCACCTGCCACAGCTCCAGGGACCACAGCAGCAAAACCTGCAGTTCAGCACACAAGGAATGGCTGGAGCTATCGTTTATTCCCTGCCCTGGTCCCCGTTCAGGAAAGCTGCAAAGTGCCTGCCCGATTGTTTGCAGGACCAGAAGTAAAAGTGAATTTTTCAGTGGTCTGTATACAACATGTCCCAGGGAGCAACTTTTAAAGAAAAAAATAATATACTCAGAATTATATTTTCCTTTTGGTTATTAGAGTCTGTTCTAAAGCATTTCTCTTCTACCATTCATATCTGACTATCTAGTTATCTGTGATTTTAATGTGTTTTCAGGTTTGGCACCTTTTTTTAAGGACTCTTCATGTGCTTGTTACAGCATGAAAAGCAGCAGAACACTGACACTGGGAGTCCTCTGAGCTCCAAGGCGACCTTTGTTTGCTGATGAAGTCACCTGCGGGTGAGATAAGCAACAGGAGAAGCCATTCCTATAATAACCTATCTCTTTAAAGAAAAACATAGACATCTGCAATTTCTCAGACAAATGCATGTTAAATGACATCTCCCTGCTACATCCCCAGGAATTCACTTACCTCTTCTGTCACAGTTTATCTGCCCAAGTAGCAGGTCAGGAAAAAGCCTCGGCATTCCTCAAATTCAGGCTGGTCCAGGGCTGGCTCCCAGAGTCAGACCAACCTTGATGCTACAGTGAAAGTCAGCCAGCGACCAGAGAGTGACCCCAGGAGATGCACCAGAAATCAAACCAGCCCAAGAAAACCACCCCAGTGGCAAAAATTTTATAAAGAAAAACAAGGACTGAAAGTGTGTGGAACAGGGAGATCAATTAGCTTGCTTTTTTTT
>VZTG01021101.1:0-19334 GCA_013397845.1 Melanocharis versteri | reverse complement strand
TTTTTTTTTTTTTTGGCCTGGTGGATTTGCTTTAGTTTTGCATTTGTAATTACTTAAATGCAGTGTTCTTCGCAACAGACATAATTCACAGGCCTTTAATGCTGTGCCTTTCAAAACAAACATGAGTCACAGCCCCTAGGTAAACTTCCTGGGCTGGCAGTGAATATCATTATTGTGTGATAGAGTGCAGCAAGCTGTTTGCCAGATTACTCAGTCTCCTAAAGCTAGCAAAATGCATTGCCATTTATTTATTATGCTCATGATAATTACAATTATCATCACTGCAGTGCCAATCTGTTTGCTGCAGAATGAAGGCCTCTTCACGATGTCTCCAAGGATTCCGTGTCAGGCCTGAGTAGTTAACCAAATTATGGGGCCTTGCAGGATTATTTTTTTCTGCAAAATGAGGGCTTTAAGAGGCATCAAGCAGCACTCTCCTGCTTGTTTAACAACAATGTGCAGGAAACCTCTGCTACAACCCCCCCCCCCTTCTGTACAAAAGACTGTTCTCATCCTTGCTTTGGGCACTGTCTTCCAAGAAAACATCCAAGCATGAGTTCCAGCTCAATATCAAGCACACTGAGCATAAAAATGAATATATATTTCCCGTGCCCCACAAACGTGTCTTTTCCTGCATCTATTAGGATCCATAGAAATTACATAACGTCTGAGCACGGGTACAAAGTAAACATGGATCTGCCTCTGCCTTTATTTCTAGCCCGTTCCTCGGAACGTCTTGGCACCCAGAAGGAGGAGTCAGAACAGGCTGAGACATTAGGCCAGAGAGAGTAGCAAAACCCAGATTGCGAGCAGAGGGGGTGGAAACACAGAGTGTGGGCAGGTGAGAAATGTGAGATCATTTATCCAACCCTGCAGCAGTCTAAAAGAATACTCAGCTTCATATGGTGCTTTAAATCTTCAGAATCCCCGACGAGCATTAGTCAAACTAATGAAATTAGTCATCTAAGGTCGTATTCTTTTTATTTTCATTTTAAAAGGGTTTTTGTTGGAGGATTTTGATGGGTTGCATTGATTTAAAGCCCTGCAAATGGGTTTTCTTAAGTTGCCCTGTGCTTCCCTTCACACACCTGCTGACAGAGGATCTGCAGGTTGTCTGAGCATTGGCTCCTTGAAGGCTCCTGACGTGCTCAGGCGCTGTGTTCCCTGGTAACACATGTTCCAGTGCTAGGTGACATTCCTCAGACGAGATGGGGCCAGATCTCTGGGATTCACTGCAGCTAATTGGGTTTGGAGAGCTGTCTTGTCACCGCACCCTCGCTTTACTGATGTGGAAATATGTTCAGCACAAATGCACTAATCTCTTTCATTTTCATACACAATGAGATGCTGAATTACAGCACTTAATAAAAACCACTCTGCTCGCCCCCGTGGGAGTTGCAGATGATCATCATTAGCGTAAAACCACAGCGATCATCTCACCACACTGAGCCCTGGAAGTTCAAATATGGATCTAAAACCAAAACACAGACTGAAGGCAGCTCTTGGGTTGACTCAGTGCTGTTATTAATCATAGGATCATAGAACATGCTGGGTTGGAAGGGACTCACAAGGACCATCACAGTCCTGGCCCTGCACAGCGTCATCCCCAACAATCCCACTCTGTGCCTGAGAACGTTGTCCAAACACTCCTTGGACTCTGTCAGGCTTGGTGCTGTGACCATTCCCTGGCGAGCTGTTCCGGTGCCCTAACACCCTCTGGGGGCAGAATCTTCTCCTAATACCCAACCTAAACCTCCCCTGACACGGCTCCAGCCATTCCCTCGGGTCCTGTCCCTGGGCACAGAGAGAGGAGATCAGTGCCTGTTAATTACGAGCCACTAAGATACACGGAACAAAGAGAACATTTGGCACCTCTTCGGACACAGAGCACTAGCAGAGGTCTGTCTCTGCAGAACAGCAGAATAAACCAGAGGTCATCCTGCTTCTAATCACACCCAGGAACTTTTGGATAGGCATTTGTTATGATTTTGCAGTGAGAGGGAACGCGAGGGGAGAAAAGCGAGTCCTGGACATTCACCTTGTCAAAGCTCCCAAAATGATGAATGATAAAGGTTCGCAGTGAGTGACCCTCATTGCACGGCAGCAGTTTAGGCAGAAATTATCAGGAGCTGGAGCTGTTTATCCTTCATTCTGCTACCATGCATAATGGACCAATTAAGATATATCATGAGCTGCTCATTGATGTCAGGCATAAGTCAGAGGAACCCAGTAGATGGGATCTAAATCAGATTGCCAAGGACAAGTATAAAAGGAAAACATAAGCACATAAGGGTAAAGGAGAAAGCCATAATTAGGAGACATAGAGGGTAACAAGAAACATTCCACAAATACACTAATAGAGAGTGAGAAAAGCTTTGTTCACTACAAACAAGGAGAGTGTTACTCTGCTGTTTAACAGGCAGGGAAAGTGACTGTCAGGTGATGGCAAGAAGACCACAGTGGTAAATGCCCCTTTTGCACCAAATCTTCCCTAGAAAAATGGGAACAAAGGATTTTACTTCAAGTCAGTTTAATTTCTAACTATTGAAAGGATAAGGGTCTTCTGAATTTAGGAGAGGCAGACGAGAAATATAGAGAGAGACTATTTACAAGAGCTATTTATTTAGTGACAGGATAAGGGAGAACAGCTTCAAGCTGAAAGGGAGTAGGATTAGATTGGATATTAGGAAAAAAATTGTCCCTGTGAGGGTGGGCAGGCCCTGGCACAAGGTGCCCAGAGAAGCTGTGGCTGCCCCTGGATCCCTGGCAGTGCCCAAGGCCAGGCTGGACACTGGGGCTTGGAGCAGCCTGGGACAGTGGAAGGTGTCCCTGCCCATGGCAGGAGGCTGGAATTACATGATCTTTAAGGTCCCTTCCAACCCAAACCATTCTGTGATTCTGCGATTCTCTGATTCCATGATTCTGTGACTCTATGATTCTGTGTCCTCTGTTTTGACTTTAATAAGAACTTTTATATGATCTGATCTAACATTTACACAACCAAGTTGCAAAACCCAGTCTAGGAGGAACTGTCTACGTAGATATAACCTAGATTCAGTCCAGTTCTGCGTTTTCATTCATAGCCCCAACCATGGAATGAAGCTGGAGGAAACTAGAGGCACACAGGAATAGAACGTAAAATTATGTTTGCAAAATAGAGGGACAAAATAAAATTCAATAGATGCAACTGCAATATCCTACACTCAACAGACAGTGCAAATACTGGATGTGGAGAAGCAGGTTAGGTAACAGCTCTGCAAAGATGGGTGTAGGTGTTACAGTCAATGACAAACCGAGCATGAGTCAGCAGTGTCACACTGTTGTGAAAATGGCAAGGGTCACACTGAGATACAGAAACAAAAATAAGGTTTCTGAGATGTGAATCAATCCTTCTGTTCTGCCCAGCACCAGCAAGAACGCAGCTGGGCTGGGCACTGCACTCCAGGAAAGTGTGGAGTAAAAGAGCACAGTCCAAACATTGAAAGAACTGGGATTTGCAGCTGAAAGCAGAGGAAAATGCACCAGGTAGCCATCTTCAAATAGAAAGCTGTCATACAGAGGAAGGGAATAACCTGTTCTTTGTGGAAATAGTAGCCAGGGGAAAAAGTTTAATTCACAGCAAGAAAGATTAAAACATTAGGAAAAACCTTTTGCTGGGAAGCCTGGTGAAGGAGGACAGGAGAATTCCTGCTGGGGCTGTCTCTCCATCACCAGAGGTCTAAGAGAGTTTTAGAGAACCGTGTCAGAAATCATCAAGGTCTGTTTGATCCTCTTCAGGGGAGTGGGCCAGCTGAGCTCTGGAGTTCCCTCTGTGCCCTACAACTAACACCTGTGTCATTTATAAGCTGCCCACAGCAAATGAACCCTAATCTTAATGAGTGACCTTGCTCCAGCCACGCTGCCTATTGCCCATCACTCCACACCTCTCCATCAATGCTTTTCTGAACACAAACAAGTGCTGCAATCCAGCTCCTTCCTCTAAATAAGCAACATTGCTGACTTTCAATTCTGAGAGTTTTTAAAATGACTTCTCCTTTCATAGTTGGCAAAGTTCTATCTTGTGTTTAACCAGTCTTGTTTCAGGAAATGTATACATGCCCCTCTCTTACTAAATGATCCTGTTTAAAATGCAATCTAAACAGATGTAATATTTTACTAGCACATTCCAGTTCTTTTCAGAACTAGTACTTTCTGTTCTTTTCAGAGACACAACAAAGTTTAAAATTTACTACTAAGTAATGTTATCAGCAAAAAACCCAGCCAAATAAATGCTGTTTCACTTCATCCCAAACTAGGATTTATCTGTAAGCAAACCATACCAATCAAACCAGAAAACCAAGTCACTTCACACCATGTGCAAGTTCTCCCACGATGCCAACTCTCCTGTTCCTGTGGGAAAGGCATGAAATGAATTCCTAGAATCAATACCTGCTCAGTGCCTTCCACCAGGCACCCTCAAACAACTGATCAAAAACTGATGCTATTCTGATTTCACCAGTGGGAAAATACCAGCAGCCCTGCCTTCATCAAAGATTGAAGTCATTTCTCAAGGTCAAACAGGAGATCAGTGCCCAGGTCAGGAATTTTGCCCTTGAGCCCCAACATTTTGTCTGCTTCTGGCTCTAACCCTGTTGGTTTGAGTTGCCATGTTTTTCTGCACAAGGAGATGCCAAATGCCCAGTTTTAGGCTGAGTTCCCTTTTGTCCATAACTATGAGATCACAATAAGCACCCTCACAGCTACTTTTTTCCAGAATAAACTGTACAGCGTTAACCATTGGTGCTTTATTGTCATTGATTTAGTAGCTGTCACAGAGTTACAGGAGGAGACAGATTGCTGTTATTTTAGCCTATAAAAGGTCTTATGCCTCTGTCAGCAAACACTTTATTCCTTAAAATAAATAAGTAATCTGAAAGAAAAGAAACAAGGTGGAGAAATCTTTTAGACAAAAAAAAAAAAAANCAAGGTGGAAAAAATTTTTAAAAAAAAAAAAAAAAAACAACAAACAAAAAAACCCAACAAACACCACTTTTTTTCTTTCTTATTTTATACTTTTTTTTTTTCATTTTGTGTTTTAACTGCTGCATTGGCCATTTCTTTCTGGATAACAGAGCTGTGTCTCAGTGCTTTATAGGAGCCTGGAGGGCAAGTGAGGACATCCTTCACACCCCACTGGGAATACTTGTACTGGGCATCACTGCCAGGATTTGGGTAGCAGAGGACTGCAGGGGTGACCTGTGTGGGAGGAGGCCATGAACTGCCCTGGGCTGATCACAGCCTCATCCAGACAGCTCTGAAACATAAAAACAATCTAAATCTCAAAATTTCAAGCAGCCAGAGAAGCACTTGGCTCCTCTGCTCAGACGTATTTAAGAAATGGGGGCGAGCACTGAGGGCAGGAGACAAAGGAGATAAAGGCACCTTTTTTGGATGCCGAAGAAAACTGTGAAGAGAAAGGAAAAAGAGATTTGGAGGAATGGAAGGGGCATGTGGAAGATGCTCCTGAGAACAGGGCTGGAGGCACACTCCTGGAGGGCAAGAAGTGCCAAAAGGAGTTTCCCTCTGCCCATCACCTGCCCAGAGGAGGCAGTGGGGACTCACTGTGGCACACAGGGACAAGGGATGTGGAGAGGGGTCAGAAGGAGGAAAGGTGCTGGACTGAAGCTTATCCTGAGAAAGGGGAGGAAAAGTGTTCCCCTAAGTGCTTCATCGTTTCTCTCTCCATCTTTCCTCAATGCCTCAATCAGTAATTAGTGGCTTATATTAAATAGCAATAAATCAAGCGAACTTCCTTGAGTTGAGACATTTTGCCTGTGATACTTCGTGTTTCCTCATTATTCTGAAGAAATTTCCAGCTACTTTCATCTAAACAAACATGCCTTCTGTTTCCTGCTCCCTAACTCAGGTTTTAAATTCGGCCCAGCTACACCATAGGCCAGTTTTGATGTCAGAAGGACACTTGAGAAAAACTTCAGAGCAGCAGCAAGAAATGCCTCTGTGCTGCAACTTAGATTTTCCAGCTGTGTTCAAAATGACAACATGGATGTACCTTCCTGTTCCTGCACCTCCAGCAAATAAGAAAACTCAGGAGCACCAGAATCTGCTCAGGAATGTCTGCACAGCACAAGCAGAGTAGGCCAGTGTTATCAGTGCTTTCATGAGGCACCAACAGCATTCAGCAAAAATCTAAGCACTTGGCCAGCCCACTTCAATTATCTAATTTGTGGGGCTATGTTTCATATATGTTTTAGATTGATTTAATTAGTGTTAATTAACATAACTTTATGTATTATGAGAGACAGCAGATACCCATAAAGATTTTTATATTGAGCCGTATGGCAGCCAGCAATGCACCAGCCAAAAAAAATATAATGAGGCATATAAAAAAAGCCTGCTGCACAACACTCCTTGGTAATTTTGAAAAATGAATGTCAGAGTTTGCACAATACAAGAGATGCCATCCTGCTCTTGCCTTCCCCAGGCTGGCTATGGAAGCTGGGTCAAGCTCTGGCTGGGAATTTGGAAGATGCAGACTCCAAGGCTGATCTGGAGCGAGCCAGTCCACACCTCTGGAATTTCTCCTTCTCCACAAAGCAGAGTAGAGAGAAGTGTTTCCTTTATTAGACTCCAGATGGAAAATAAACCCAGAACTCTCCCCTAGGATCAGGAGATAGGCAGTTGTCTCTTTGTGTCGCTGTGCGCGGCAGTAAAGAGAGCAGATCCACACCAAGCCGTAGAAAGCAGAAGTGTGACAGACTTTATTTTGATTCTAACTTTTATACAGAGATATCTACATAATAGTGATTGGACAGTGTCATCCCACCCCTCAGGGGGATTGGCTGAAGCCTTATAGCTTCAGTTAGCAAAACATAAGATTAGAAAGAGAGAAAAATGTCCCAGTTTATCTTGTTTTCCTACAGAGTTCGTGAGGAGAAAATTCTTCGGACTGCACGTCCACATCTTTGATTTTTTTTTTTTTGTGAAGTCTGAAAGGTTTTGCATCATTTGCTGTTTGCCAGTCATTCAAGATGGACCTGCCTGCTCCTTTCCAGCCCCACCTCGCTGCAACAGAGACAAACGGACCTTGGTGTGGAGGAGGTGAGGAATCTCCACCTCCAACCATGACCTGTCACAGGGAGGAGCCCAAAGCTGTGGGAAAAGCCACATTCTCCTAGAAAGCGTGAGGAACAAATGGCAAGGAGAGCAATAAAGTTCTCTTGTGTCCCAGAGTAAATGTCCACCCACCAACCCCAGGCACAACCAACAGGAATCTTGTCCCACGCAGAAGAAAAATAGGCCTGTTGTTTTCAGCAGCACCTTCCTTTAATTGCAGTGCTGTCACCCCACACGGGCAGAATTCCGGAGTCTTCAGGGACTCAGTTTGCCAAGGACAGGACCAGGTGGCTGAAAAACAAACAGAAAAGTCAAAGAAACAAACAAAGAAGCAAGTCATTCCACAGGACGACTTCCTTCTTCCTTCTCCCAGCAGCGCAGTTCCCACGTGGAATGAATGCCTTTACAGAGCTGTATCTTCATTTTCAGATTAAGGCCCACCTCAGAGATGAGGCAGGGCAAAGAGGAGGTGGAATAATCCAGGAAAAACTAGAAAATGCGAGCCCTGCAAGGACAAAAGGTTCCAATGAAGTGTCATTACAGCCCCAGAGACATAAATTCGGGGGGAGCTGGAGAGATGAAACAGCAAGTTGTTGGGGTTTTTTTCCCTCATATTTTGGCCACGGGAATGTATAATGAAAAACAGTAAAACCAGAAACCCCACGATGCTCATAAACAAATGCAATCTCCTGCCTGACACGTGCCCTAATTACTGAACATCCCAACACTCCAGGCTGGGCCCCGAGTTCGAAATCAGAGACTCAACCTTGGCATGATTTTGGCATCCTGAATGCGTGCCAGCACCACCAGAGTCGAAACTATTCCTTACAGACTCCAGTATCCTGGACCTGAGGAGATGAATGTGCTTTACAAGACTGCCATGACTGTTAAATTCTGGCAGAAAATCTTTGCAGAGCTGGATTTTTTTTTTTTTAACTTCTGCTGGAGCCTCTTTTTATCTATATCATAGTGACACCCGGTGGCCATGAGCATGAATGGACCTCCGTGAGAGAGCTTGGCTGCTCCTGCTTTCTTGCAGACAAAAATGCATCCTGAAGTGTCAACATGTGAGCAGAAAGTGAAAATTCTTTATAATTAGATGCTTATTGACAATTAAAAAAATTCATGTTTCTTCTTTAGAGAAGTCTATACAGGATTTTTTATCTTTTTTGGTGATAAAATAGGCACAGCTTAAAACTAAATGCACAGAGGATGTGTGGTTATTAGTCAAATATATCTTTTCATGATGCTAACTACTTAGTTTTATGAGGAATCAGTGCACAAACACAAATATTTTTCCACACAGTGGCTGATGCTCCCATCTTTGCAAAATCAAACTGGAAATAACCTTAACAAAGGGGAGTATTCCTACCTTGTCAGCTTGCTCCGAGGTGCAACCAGAACTAAATTGCTTTTCTTTCATATATTAAGCAAAGTATAACCACAAAAAAAAAAAGTAATGTATTTTATTTGCTGTGGGGATGGTGAGGCCCTGGCACAGGGTGCCCAGAGGAGCTGTGGCTGCCCCTGGATCCCTGGCAGTGCCCAAGGCCAGGCTGGATGGGGCTTGGAGCAGCCTGGGACAGTGGAAGGTGTCCCTGACTGTGGCAGGGGTGGCACTGGATGATCTCTAAGGTCCTTTCCAACCCAAACCATTCTGAGATTCTGTTTATCTTCTGAAAGATAAAGCAGTCAAGTGACAAGGACAAGATTATAGGGTGAGTGAGCTCTTTATCAGCTGCACTGGTTACCTCATTTACATGAATTGGGACAATGTTGTTCCATTAGAAAGATAATTAGTGGCCAGAAAGACCAGAACTTGGAGAAGTCAACGTTCTGGGGAGAAGGAAAGTTCCTGAATTCTCAGGGCAAACTCCTGCGTAACTGAATGCAGCTGAAGTCGAGATCAGAGCTATAATCTCCTCCATGCCATCATCACAGTCACTCCTGGGGACTGAAAGCTCTTGTGTTTAGGGTGTTTGACAGTGGCATTCCCATTCTGAGGATCACAGACACTTCACCACCTCGGACCACAACAGGAATGTCAGGTTCCTCCCTTGAGCTGACATCAGGCCATTCTCCTGCTGCTCTGCAGGTTTTATCAGTGAGAAATTTACCAGTCCAGCCTTGTCCTCTCTGCTGCCATCACAATTTCCACAGGCTTCTGTATCAAACTGGCACCTCACCGGGCTTCAACAAAATCTTGCTCCACAAATCACAGCATGTAGCAAAACCCTGGAAAACATTCCATTTCCAGGTGTGAAATCCTGCCTCACGCACACAACACTGTGTTCATCACACAAAGCAGTGCTGCAGGAAGTTTCATGGTTTGAGTGAGAGGCTGAGGTGGGAGACCCGACACATCAGCATGCAAGGAGCCTCTGTCTCCCACACCATTTTTAACTGAGGAGGCTTTAAAATGCAAAGTTCCTGGTAACCTTCCTCATTAGTCATTTCCCTGACTACAACAGCTATCTTTCACATCTGATTCGCTCAGTAATACAAATATCTCCGGACTATGCATGACTGGTAACCCCTTGAAACTCCATCAGCATACTTGGCACAGGCGTGGAGAAACTGTCACGCTGAAGGACTCTCATAGATCACAGAGTTACCCCTGCCTAAGTTCAAGCCCAGTTCTCATCAGCTTTCAGCTGCCTCAGCTCTGCAATTTATGACTGTCCTCTCAAAGCAGGCCCCCTTCCTTTGAGCATGTTGTGATCTATGGAAGTGGTTAATTATTTATTAATTTCTTTCTTTGGTCGGGAACATTGGTTGCATATATTTTGCAAAACAGAGTTCCAGGCTGGTCTTTTAAAAATGTTGATAACATTATTCAAGGCCGAAGGAAGAGATGACACTACCTCAAATTTAATTTATCCTTTAATGGTAATGGCTCTATGAGGGAATGTTGTGTCTTTATGTGCTGGCCCCACCCAGGACTCTCAATATCAGCCTTGCAGCTTTCAGAGAGACCTGGTGACATCTGCCTCTGTCACAGCAGAGAATTTATGAAGGAGAGCAAGCACGGGATCAGGACAGTCCTGAACTGCCATCAACCCAATGAAAACCCCAATGGATGAGGTGCTGACCACCCTCTGCACAGCCCCAGGGGGATCAGAGGTCACACCAAAGCTCTGCTCTCATAATTTCACTCTTCCAGCAGCTGAAGCCACACAAAGTCCAGCCCTTATTTGCCCAGTCATGGCTGAGGGAACCCACCTGGACTTTCCACCTTGTAACTTCTTTTACTTTCATGAGAATGTAGCCAGCCCTGTATTTTAAATACCCTAAACATATTTTAGCTTCAATCTAGCCATTGCAGTCTAACCCCCAAAAAAGAAAGGTTTTTGCTCATTTTCCTATTTTGTATTCCAATAGAAACAAACTACCAAACTTTTCCCCCTGTGTGTGCAGGTATAAGAGTCTGCTGAGCTTTTAAATATCCCCAAGTCCTTTCTGATAAAAAAACTGAGTTTAGGCCAGCACATACAACATTTAATATTATTTATAAAGTGATTTTGATGCGTTACTATGGAAATTGTTGAGATGTAAAAAGATTGGAGTTGAATATATGCTCTGTCCTCTACAACTGGACTTAAAGATTCAGTAGTTTCCAGACAAGAAATCTTGGATATTTCCCCACAGTATCAGTCTCAAGAAGTTGTTCAGACTTGTTTTAAATGACTGAATGCTGCTATATCCTTTGAAATCTTGCAGTGAAAAGCTTCTTTATTATCTGCCCTTAACCTTCCTCTTCATTTCATACTGTAATATCTAATTACACAATAATTCTCTTCCTGGTCTAATATTTATGCTGTTCAAGAAAAAAAACATGCTAAAATTGTTGTAGACAAGACAGATAACATAACATAAAGCAATGCATCTCTGATAAGAGGAGACAAATTGTAACATGAAATTTCAGTTCCCATGACTTTAGAGACGAGATAAAATCCACAAGAGAAAAATCAAGGCTGAATAAAGAATCCGTGCAAGGCTGACTGCGCAGAGATGAGGCTCCAGCCATTTATGCTCTTTGGAATTCTGCCCTGCAGCCCAGATAGGAAACAGATATTAATCTCGTGCCTTTCTCCCTCTGCTTTTTCCCTGGGGACACCTCTCCCAGCACCTAGAGCCACAGAAAATTCAGGTTAGATGAGACTCCTGTTCCACCCTACTCCTCAGGGCATGACCAACTTCACAGTGAGATCAGGTTGATCCAGGCCCCATCCAAAAGGGGTTTGGAAATCCCCCAGGATGCAGATACCACAGCCATCTCCAGGCACATGTTCCAGTACTGAACCACTCTCCTGTGTGGGATATCCCTCCCCAATTCCAGTACATCCTTCCCCAAAGAATCATGAGGTGAGTGATAAATCTGCAGGTGATTTATGAATCAAACAGCCACACCACGCTGCAAGGATGACATTTGTAGTCCAAAATACCTGGTTTGGTCAGCGGCCAACTTCAAGTGATTTTCTCTTCTTCTCTGTCTCTCCAGGACAGGCTGGTGCAACTTGGGAAATTCCATGCAAACAAACCAAAAATCAGCCCAATACTCCTCCCCAGACTTCTTTTGGAGTCCCTCAACAATCAACAGATGAAAATTTATTCACACTCTCCCTACTCCCACGATCACAGTCAAATAGTTTCCAGGTGTCCTTTGTGAAGAGAGGATAAGGAAAAAAGTTTTGTCTCTTATGAAGAGTGGCAGAGAGATTTAATGCCTTGATTCCCCTTCCTGGTTGCCTGCAGTTCCAAGCAGTTCCCTGGATTACAGCCCCTCGCTGACACAAATATTTTAAGCAAAACAGAAACTTGGAACAGTCTGCCATCCCAAATGCTCAGTGCATATATATCACCAGAATAATAAATAGTAAGCAGGGAGATAGCATTGACACTTGGCCTGAGGCTGGCACTGCCAGGCGATGTTTAAGAATGTCTCTTTGAATTCTGAAGCACTCTTATGCTCTTTTCTGTTCATGTACCACCGCTTTGAAGTTCATAAACATTCCAGTGAATAGCTTTTTGATTCATGTGAATGCTTGAAAAATACCTATTCCCTGCAAAATGCCTGCACATAATTGAGTTTTTCAATGCAGCAGCACAAATATTTGCTATTTGGTATTCCACTGCCTAAAAATCTGTTCTCCAGTCCATGAACAGCTATGTAGCCACACAACCAGCAATAGATCAGAGAGGGCAAAAAGTCAAACTAGATAGTTTGCACATGTAAATTGACAATTGTTTATCTGTATTATCCACTGAACAGATTTGCAGAGTCCAGATACAGTTAATAAGCAGTTCATGAATAGCAAAAAGTATTTTCAGAGTACTCAGTATTTTCACTTTTCGGACCATTATTCCTTATTACCTTTTGGTTAAAGATACGAGAACTACCAGATATTTAAGTGCAGGTGTTTTTTCATGTGCGTGGGTGACAAAGAATAGTGAGAGCCTGCTGCATTTTCACCTTCACATGAGATAGTTTGGCGCTATAAATCATCACAATGCTGTCTTGAAGCAAATACCCCAGCACATTAATTGCCTCACAGAGGATTTGCTGGACATTAATTAAGTCAGGGAAGTTTTAATTATTAAAGAGATGGAAATGTTTTGCGACCTTCACACACTTACACAGACTTACCCAGACAAAAAGAGAGGAGTTGTGACTGTAGGTGCAGCAATACTAAACTTCAGATCCTCCCAAGGAAAAAGTGAAACCCAGAACAAGCTCAGCATTAGTTCAGTTCTGTGACTGGAAGTTCAGTCCTGACTCTCTGAGAGCTGAATTCTGCATGTTAAACATCAGCTGCATTTTTAGCGTGGACGCAAACCTTATCTTTTGATGTTGTGGAAGGGAAGAAATAGCACAAGGCAGCATGAGGCCCTACACGAGGCTCCCTTTCCAGCAGGAAAAGCTAACACAATGGCCTTTTTTTGGCATTTCTCCCACTGCCTGCCGAGGGAGGGTCCAGTGAGATGATGTTGGCATGTGGGACACAGCAGGGAGTGGCGTGGCTTGTAGATCCAGGCACCTGGAGCTTCCCCAGAGCTGCCCCAGCTGCAGGCTGGCATTGGGTGGAAGTTTGCCAGGCTCTGGGCTCAGGAGGTTCATGGGCCAGTGCACTTCCCCAGCTCCTACAAGGAAATGAGCCCTTCATCTCTGCTGCCTGCAGCAGGTCGCTGCTGCACAAAGCACTTGTGGTTTGACTTGTTTGTTATCAATCCACCGCCTTTCATTCCTGTAAGGAAACTTCTTGTTATTTGAAGTGGGAAAGAGTTTCAGGGGACAAAAAAAAAAAAAAAAAAAAAAAAAAAGGCTTGTTTCATAATCCTTTAATCTGAACTCTATAGCAAGTTATGCCAGCACTGTGTTTAAGGTGCTCGTGCAGAAGCGTGGCTTCGTCCTGCAGTTCTGGTCCACCTTCATGAAATTCCTCTGATCTCTCAGATAATTTGATTTTCTCTCGTTTCAAATGATAGAAGAGAGGGACTCTTTATCAGTAACTGTAGTGATAGGACAAGGAGTAATGGGCTCAAACTGAAAGAAGGGACATTTAGCTTAGATATTAGGAAGAAATTCTTCCCTGTGAGGGTGGGGAGGCCCTGGCACAGGGTGCCCAGAGAAGCGGTGGCTGCCCCTGGATCCCTGGAAGTGCCCAAGGCCGGGCTGGACAGGGCTTGGAGGAACCTGAGATAGGGGAACTAGACAATCCTTAAGGTCCCTTCCAAACCAAAACTCTCTTGGGTTCTGTTATTCTAAAACTGGCCTGGCCAACTCTTGTTTGGCTCATTGCCTATCAGCAGAAGTAAAACAAAGGACGATGTCAGTCTCACAGTGCTGCTGCCTTTGTCCCCATGGGAACACAAATACCCTAAACACAACAGAAGTCCTGAGTATGAAGACCAGCCTGTCTCCCACTCCATCACTTTTGTGCAGCCCCCTCCAAAGCACTCTGGGGATTTCACCTTAACAAATGACACGTACCAGCAGAGCCACGGCCATTGCATCGGCGTTCCTGCGTTCTGAAACCACACGAATCCTCGGGGAAAGGATTTAACACTGGCACACGTTCTTTTGCGTTAGATGGAGTTGTAGAGCACGGTTGTTTCATCAGAGTGAAGGCTGCCTGAGCCGTTTCCAGTGACATTTTCAGACAGAACACGCTGCACCTCGGCTCAGGCCGTTTCGAGTACTACAAACGGGGCCAATTTGCTGCAATGCAAAGGTATTATTTTCTCAATCACCACGGGCAGTTTGCACTAAAAACCCTCTGAGCACATCCCAACAGTGCCTGCACAGCCAGCGTGAACCTCAGCAAAAGGCACAGAGATGGGCAATGCAGAAAGTGGCAGCGTACTCAACGCTTATTTTTTTTTCCTTAGTATTCAAATTCAAAGTCTTGTTCAATTCCTCTGTGTTTTACCATGGAGATGGAGTCTGGGAAGGATGACAGCAAACAGTGGGAGAGCAACTGGTTGCAAATTATACAGAAAAGCTCGCTCAGAACTGCAGGAGTGCTGAAAGTGCTGGCTGATGTGATAGCAAGGCCCCTGTCTGCCATCTATGCAAATCCGTGACAATCAGGGAAAATGACCTGACTACCAGGAAAAGGGGAGTAATTCACATGCAGAATGTCAGACCTTGAATCCAGGGGAATCCTGTAGAACAGGAGGATTGGGCCAACACAAACATCCTGGCGTTCAAGGAGGAGAAGCCCAAAGTTTTGGAGCTAACAGGAAACAACTCCATGCATCAGGACAGACTGGGAAACAACTGAAAAGGGTTCAGAAGGGTTTGGGGGGATGGTGGGCACCAGGCTGAATAAGAGCCAGCACTGTAACTCATCCTGTGCACACAGCAAACTGCTCCAGGCCACATCTGGAGGGCCAGGACAACGTATCCAAGGAAGTGGCTCTTCCTTTCTGGTCAGCACGGGTGAGCTGACACCTGGCACAGACTGGGGACAGCTGTGGGAACCCAGTTCAGCAGGGATCTGGCAGAAGAGGGACAGGCAGAGGGCTACCAGGTAGCTCAGGGTGCACAAACACAGGACCTGTGAGGAGAAGCTGAGAGGAGCTGGGCTTTGCGTTCACTGCAAGAAAAGAAATCTGATCTCTGTACCCTCCAGAAGTCTCTTCCAGCCAGATCTTCCCGTGATTCTATGTTATTGAAATGATTGTGTCTCTATGTATGCAGAGATAATCATTCAGGTGTATTTCAGGGGAGCAAAATGCCAGGGAAGAGGAAAAGAGAAAGCAAAAAAAAATAAACCTCAGCAGTCTACAAGCTAATATGGTAACAAGGTCCTCAATATCATAGTTGGGACCTAAAATCCACATAAGGATTTCATGGCTTTGGAATGTGTCTGTGTGAGAAAACAACGAGGAAAATAAGAATCCACTGCTGACATCACAGTGCCACATTGGGACTTTTGCCCAGACAGGAGTGCAGGCACTTCAACACAAATATTCCCATGCTGCTGCAGGTAGGTGGGAAGCACATGAAAATCTCTTTTTCCCACCCCTAAACTCAAATCAGCCCATACAGACTACTGCCAATTTCTATAATCTATTGATAAAATATAGCCCAGGTGTGAGTTTGCACGAACGCTTTTTCATGGCGTGGAAGAAAATACACTTCAGAGGGTTTCCTTCTGGACAATAATTCCTTCCAGAGCTATTTTGGGAGTGCAGGCAATACAACACCCTGCAGTGCAGGAGACAGAAAGAAGTCCACGTGTTGAGTCCAGCACTCAGAGCAGTTTCACCAATCTGCATCCATCTTGAAGTCACAGATCTGCCTTGACTTTTTCAGGAGACTTCCGAGCAGATGTTCCCCAGACCAACAAATCTGCCTTGTTCAGCACAGCAGCACCTACACACCCTGGCTGAGGCCCAAAAGCTGTGTTGTGCAGTCTGACATTCCAGAGAATTCCCCTAAAAACTGCTCCTGCAGCTCAGCACACCCTCGGGGTGCCAAGGAGGCAGCAGCAAATTCACTATCAGAGCCCCTGAGCCAGAGCTGCTGTTTTGATAACATACTGAAAGTGGCCACACGCTGCTCCCACCTTCCAGGACAGGGAGGATCATGACACCCTTAGGAGAAACCTCCTGTCCTCCCCTATAAAAAATGCAGGGCAGCTCTGTACAGTGAAGACCAGGATCCCTCAATCTTCCCTTACCCCAAGCATAACCTTTCCCTTTCTCAGGAGCACTTTCTCCCCGCTCTTCCTGTGCTGGTTTCCATAAGCCAGACAAGAAATCCAACGCCTGGTCTAAATCCCTGCAGCTGAGCATCACTGAACTGCACAGGGAACAGCACCATCCTTCCAGGTCTTTAAAGATCCCGTGGGCTTTCTCACACATCTCCAAGCCTCACAACTCTGCAGCAGAGGTGTAAGCCCACTCCAGGCTTAGCCACAGCTAAGAGCATTTTAAGAGACCTTAATCCTCCCAGGCATGCCCCCACACGGAACAGTTTCTCATAACTCTCTCCCCGTTTCCTCAGTTTGTACATGATGGAGCTTTTCCCAGTATTGTGTCCTATAAATGCAGCTTCCATGATTTTCCCATGGAAATATTCCTCTTCCCCACTATCCCTCCTCTTACAAAGGCCTACTGGAGGAATTGATCTTTCCACATCTCCCCAGCTCTGGTAGGAATGAGATGTATTTTTATTCTGATTGTGACAGCAAATGGCAAATCACCTGTCCCACAAATCAGGAAGATGGATTTAAAAATCATAGTATGATTCTTGAAAAAAATCTTAAAAGACTTCATGCACGTTCTGGTTTATGAATCTTTCAGACACAGTCACATCAAATGTGCTTTCCCCTAGGGATGCAAAGGATAGATAATGGGGTTTTTTTCCAGTGAAAGGGGAGAATTGCACCAAAAGTATCTATCTTCAGGAGCTGAGCGTTGTCTCAAATACAGAGAGACTTGAGATGGAATCAGCACCCTAAACAACACGTTGAATCACCAAACCAGAAGTATTTTTCCTCTGGCTTTCAAAGTTGGACGCTGCCTCCAGGCTTACAGCCACCCATCCAGCACAGTTTTGTTGGCTTTTTCTTTCTCCTTGTGTTTCATTCAGCACTTCAGAAATCTGTGACCAGCTGTGTTTGGCATTTGGGATGAAAACACATCGGATTAAAAAAGGCCAAGAAACTGTCTGCAGCCCAAGGTGTTGCATTTAGCTGGGCCTTGAACCCTCTCCAAAGTTTTCCTTCCCCTTCCACAGTTGGATTGCCCAATGCAGTGTTTTTTTCAGGTTCTGAAGAAGTTGTTTGTGAGTTCTTATATCTTTGATTCCTTTGAAAAGAAGCCCTCTTATGTTTTTGTCTTTCTGGAAAATATAGTCTTAAAATTATGCTAGTTTTGAGCAGAAACAGGGTAACGATGAAGTTGGAAATAAAAGGTCCATATCCTTTGTAAAGGTTTCTAATATGACACTTGGAGGGGGATTATATAAAGAAACAAACAACAAAACCATGAAAACATCAGGCAAGCTCAATATCTTCCAGGGCAATATAGCCTAGTAAAGAAAACAAGTAATGCTGATCTATAAGAGACAATATGCTTGGGATTAAGGAGAAAAACACAGAAAGTCCTTTTAAGAAGGGATTTAAACTTTGGAAATAAACAAGAAGTAAAAGGAGTTAATAAAAATAATTCTAAAGTACAAAACGAGAAAAGCTTGATGTAGAAATAGCAAGGAATGAGAAAAGCATGCTAAAATGAAAAAAAAGAAGTGAATTGGCAGGTGGTGAGGGAGATGAGAAAAATAAACAGAACAGCCATAATAAGCATAAGGTGAGAATATCAGACTACAAAAGGTAGTCTTCAGAAAAGATGGGGATCATGAGGAACAGAAAAAAAAATGAAAAGTCAGTCTGGTTTGTATCAGCTTTAGGAGAGTGCAGGGTAGGGAAATGAAGAAATAATCATAGATAATATGGCTGATGTTCAGGCACAAAACAAAGACACGTGGAAAGGCTTATCCACTGAGCCAAAATTAAGAATTGTGATGAACTGTGCCTAAAAATACACATGCCATGTTTTGATAGTGTGGGCGAGATGGGTCCAAAGCAGAGCACCACTGCTTTTTAAGAAGGTATTTTCTTGGCAATAACAACAAAAATGACACAAGCGTTGCTAGTGAGGGAAAAAAAGATGAATGGTGAGAATCAGAGGGGAAGAATAGAATTTCTGGGTTTTGTTATCTTTAAAGCAGTTGTATCTCTCCAAGAGGGAGATAAGGGAGGCAGAAACAGAATTATTGATGAGTACGTGAGCAGACAGGAAAGAAGGAACATACCTGGGTGCTGTGAGCATACCAATATCACTGGCCAGGAGCAAAAGTGCTGCTGATAGCATAAATATAGAGATAACACGGAGGCCAAAACAATACCCTGGGCACAGTGCTAAAAGCACAGCCTCAGAACTGCTGAGAACTTGAGCAGTCAGGCTGGAAAGGAGGTGAAGTGGAAGCCCAGCACCACGATAAAGAAGGAGGAACCAACTGTTGGGTCAAACACAGCACTGTGGATGCGATTCCTGAGCAAAGCAAGGATGTCTGGTGGCAGGGTGACACAGAGCACTGAAGGGCACAGTGCTACAAAGCAGCTCCTCCCTTGATGCCTGAGGATTATCATCAAGGGTACATTTCTCTCCTGCAGCGTTTCTTTCTAACTCGGTGCACTCCTAGCTTGGTAAATTCCACGGACTTGTGTCTGGAGTTCTCTTCCCAGAAGGGGAAAAGCAGAAACAGAGGAGGGTGAAGGAACAAAGTCTGACGTGCAGGGAAGCATAGCACCACCATTTTTCTGTGCAGCAGCACTGCCCACTCAAGCAAATTGATATTTTGACCTTACAGACTTCAGCTACAGCATAAGCAGCACCAGGGGAGACTCCAAAAACAAGAGAATGGAAGTGCTCAGTGACTACAGCCAAAACAAATTACAGGGCAAGGATGAGGACAAGATGTAAAGGCTCCAGCAGGCTGTTGTCCACAGGACAGAAAAATGCTTCAGAAAGTGATGTCATTGCTTCAAGGCAAATGTGGATGTCAGCTCATATGGTAGGGAACCATTTCAAGCTTATAAAGAAATACATGGAAGAAGAAGAATCACGGAATCATTTCGGTTGGAAAGCCCTCCAAGATCATGGAGTACAACCTGTGACCCATCCCGACCTTGTCTCCAGCCCAGAGC
>VZTG01021100.1:27282-45475 GCA_013397845.1 Melanocharis versteri | reverse complement strand
AAAAAAACTTCTTTTGTGCTCTTGCAGAGTGGAGGAAACACTTGAACCTTTTTTGTCTCATTGATTATGTGCCTGACAATGGCTGACTAATGTGAGCAGGTACAGTCTGCAGAAGTTAATGTGATAAATGGTGTGAAATTCAGTGTACCCTCTACGCCTGTCTGACACCTCTTTGTCTGCTCTGATCTGATGGTGACTTCAGACTAAGAGGGGAAATTTTGCTGAAAATTGTTCCTAAAAACAGGAATTCATCCATCAGCCTTACATGCAGGAATCATTGCGAATCAGAATCTGTGAACTTTGCTCACAAGTGTCTCTATTTAATCCAAAATCACACATATTTTTGTCTTTTCTCACCACCCCTGTAAGAATTCTATGAGTATCCTACAAAATCTTGACGTATTTGGTTTTTGTTCATTTTATGGAAAATAGTTAATATTACTAACTTTGTATTTTATTAACGGCCTATTTTAAAAGTCCTTATTTACTTTTCCTGGTTTTTTTGGTTTGGTTTGGTTTTTTTTTTTTTTTTTGATTGCTTGGGTGTTTTTGGATGGATTTTTTTAAACTCTCCTCAAGAAGTAGTTGTGTCTCAGTGTGCCAGTTCCTTCTGAAAACGGGGTGAGTGGACATTTCATGGTTTGGAACCATTACTTGGCAGGAGGCACTACTTTAATAGACATATTGCTTCACACTGAGGCTTCACCATCTGTTCTGCCCTCTAATTACAAGAACAGATATAACATAATTCAGTGATCTATCTTGGAATACAAGTGATTTACATCCATGTGTTTTCTGGTTTTTTTTTTTCCTTACACAATAAATAAAATGAGCATCCGGTAATTTTGTTGTTGTTGTTGTTTGTTTCCATTTCAAAATCAGGAGAGAATTTATTTCTAATGATACAGACAATACTTTAGGGTCATAAGAACTCACTTTTAAAGTGTTTACACATTATATTTGAAAATCTATGCTGAAAGGACAAATACCCCAAGCATGTGTTCTGTTTTTTATTGAAAAAGAGAAATTTCAATGGTGCTACACTGGTGGAAGAATTAGAGCATGGACAGATAAAACCTGCTTGTTGTGAATGAAAATCTTCAAAAACAAAGAATAAGAAGAGAAAGGAAGCAAAGCAATCATAACAGACGGACAAGAACAATCTGGCTGAGTTAAAACTATTTTGGGGTCATCTTAAATGTCCCTCAGCCTCTCCCTACTTTGCTTATCTTCTCTAAATCAAGATAACTACCAAAATGATAAAAATCTTTTTTTTTCATTGTTCTTCTGTTTGAGCCCAGTTTCTGTTTATTTCATTAACTTTAAAATTCACAGGTTTTATTCACATCCACACATTTAATCTTACTCACTTTGCAGCCCTGCAATAACCAGGATTGCACCTTCATTAACCTTCCACAGAATTCAAGCCCCCAAACCATTTATGCAATACAATCAGTTTATCTTCTATGCAAATATCATTTATCTTTGACTTAAATACTTCCCAGCCTTTACTCTTTTTTTGATGCATTGAATGAAAATTTATATTGCTCATAACTGGTTTTGTAGGCATGCATACAAAATCTTTTTCTTTAAAAAGTTAGAGTGAAATTTTTCATGACTTGAACTCTCAAATGTTAATCACAAAGCTGAGATCTGCTGTGAAACAGAGAAAAGGGTGCTATAATGTACTGCCTGAGGTTGTATTCATAAAATATATACATATATAAGTACATATAAAACTTAATACATAAAATTCAATACCAACTTATGTGCTCAGGAATATATGTAAACACCAAATAACACATACAAACAAATTAACTTCTAGAGGAGTTAAACCACACTTTCTCTGAGGCTAATGGAAATTAAAATACAGAATTAGAACAACACTAGATAATGTACAGCAAATCTTTATTAACTCTTTCACTTACTATTAGAGAAATATTTACCAGAATAAATGTTGCCCTGAGTGTTTTCACATCCTTGTGTTCTGCCCAAGAAGATCAGGGTGGTGATATAACATGACAGAGCTTAAAAACACGAGTTTTTCATGGTTGTGCACAAATTAACAAACACCAGAGAGTGGGTTTTGTGGGAGGGAGCAGTACCTGTGTACAGCTCACTCAGAATTTGAGCACTACCTCTCTCCAGCATTGTGCAGCCTCTTTCAGCCTAGTTAGGGATGAAAAGGTGTCACCACTGAAACAAATCCCTTGCAAGCATAATTAGCCTCACAAATAAATCCATACTAATTTCTGTCAGCTAACAGAGCTTAATAGCAGTGGAGATCTCAATGAAGTGCAGTTTTGCAAGGGTTTAAAATGTGCTTTGTCAAGAACCAGGTTATAGGTATTGGGGAAAAAAAAAATATTGAGAAATGAGTGGCCTCTTCTGCTGTGCTTAGAACTGAAAAGCCTGGAATTGTTCACAGAGGGGCCATTACACTAAGCTGAAATGGAGTAATCCACAAATATTAGGCCTGGTATTATTTTATTAATGTTAGGTGATCTGTGAAAAGTACAGCAATTCATTGTGCAACTGGAAGCTCAGCACAGTTTCCTCTTGGTTTGGGGCTTTGTATTCATCTTCCCCTATATCCCAACGGAGGGGAATATCCAAACCTGTACAAAAGGGACATCAGGAGGATTAAAAGAATGTCTACCTCTTTCCTTTTCCACAGAAAATCTCCATGGCAGACGTGGAGCCAGCTCTGTGTGCGATAATACAATTCTACAACCACTCAGAAGAACTTAAAGATGCTTATTTTCTTGTAAGAAATTTGATCTGTTTGAAAGCAGAGATGCATTTTTGCCTGAAAGATCCAAAGCTTTCTGCCATTTAGTTATTAAAAATATTAGTATCTTCACTCAGATATTTTAACAGGGAACTGGATTAGTCAAGATGTAATAGGAGTATCTGAACCTCCAGACAGGGAATAGAATAGAGTAAGAACAACTACCTGAAGGAAACAAAAACAAAAACAAAAACAAAAACAAAAACAAAAACAAACAAAAACAAAAACAAAAACAAAAACACAAACACAAACACACAAACACAAAAGCAACCAAAACCAAAACCAAAACACCCCCAAAACCTAAGTAAAAAAACCAACAAAACAAATAAACCAAAAAAAAACCCCAATCACCAAGAAATGACAATAGATGGAGGAAATACATAAATATGGACAGACACCAAATCAGCGAAAAGCCTTGCAAAATGTCTTTTTTTTTTATATAGAGTTTAACTTTTTCAAATATGACAAACTTAAATTACTGTAAGTCAATTTAATCAGAATGCAGAAGTACCACATTGGGTTGAAATAACTTCCTGTATTTACCTGATAGATAAGCAGAAATAGTACAGATAAAGGGAATATTGCATATGCACTTTCCCCTTCTCCCTAAACTCATTAACATAGAAAATTTTTCTTTTCAGCTAATATAAAGAAAGGTGCTATGCTATTAATATATTTTTCTGCACTTAAATAATATTTCTGATATTTTCTCCTGCAAAAAAAAATATATATGTATTCCAAAGTAAGCCTATATAACAGAATTAAAATGTATTTAACAGATTGGGAATTTAAGTTATTATATGTAGGACACATATGTGAAGCAGACTTAATGTGTTTCTTGAGACTCCTTAGTTAATTATTGAGTATCAATAGCAAAGTGGCATCTTTAGAAACATCCTTCAGAAAAAGTGTTTCTGGTAAGACAGAAATTATTATAAAACCCAAGCCACCTTTCCCATAATAAAATCAAAACCAGCATAGGATTCCTTTGATTATTTATCCACCCTCTTCAGAACGAAAAATGCGTATGATTTCCTTGAAAACAGGGAGAAAACAGGAGGGAGCATATGGCAAAATGGCAGCAGCAATCTGGAGGAGGGAAGGATGGATGGATGGATGTTGAAAGGGGCAGATGCCCAATCTTGCAAGGCTGATTTTCCCCCTCCTTTTTCCTCTGTAGCTGTCCTAAGCCGCCACATTTAATGCACCTTTATTATTTTTAAGTGAGTATGATACCTGGGTGAGCCTGTGTTCACCCTGATCACGAGCCTGCCCCTCAACACTTAATTTTAAGAGTTTATCTCGTTGGGCGTCGGGTGAATTTCACCGCAGCTGACTGAGATGTAACTAACAGGGCCAGGCTCCTAAAAAGCTGAGTGTTTGCACCACGATGGGGATTGCTGCTCATCTCTGAGCAGATGTGACAAAACCTTCTGCCAGGGGCGGACCGAGCATCGTGAGAAAGGCGCTGCCTGCCTCTGCACTGTGGTTCTGCTCGAGGAACCCTCCCAAAACATTTCGCTTCCCCGGCCCGAGGATTTTCACACTTGCCTCTCAAAAGCGACAGAAAATTAAGCAAACTCCTCAACTTGCCCTGCTCAGACCTGAGAAGCTTTCCCAAAGAGAATGCTGTCAAAATGCAGAATGATGCTGCAAACCAAACCTTTCAGCAGAGGCTGTTTCATCCCAAAACTCCAAACTGGTGCTCGTAAACAACCCCGTAATTGTTCGCAGCGTGTCAACGAGCAAAAGGCTTCGATAATTCTATTTTGGCAGAAGACAATAGCGAGGAATTAAGTTCATAAAACTTGACTTAATTGTGGATAAAACCCTGGCATGAGATTTCGTTACATTTCAGAAGCCAATTAAAGTGTTTACAGATTAGTCAACATCTATCCGTCCAATTCGCATCATCAGCATGCAGCCGGCAGTGGAAATGCTAAATAGAAATAAACAAATGGCTGTAATTTATAGTGGTGGAAAGCTGTCATCTGCTTCCCTCAGCTCCGTGGTCTGCCAGGATGTCTTTTGCAAGCTACCATACTCAGGAAAGTTTGTATTAAAAAATTGTCCAGTCAAATATTTCTGTAAACATTATGTCCATGCAAAGGCTGGAATGTTAAGCAAAACAAAGACCTTCTCCCTTGTGGCCAATATTTACAATTCAACCTAGGCATTTTTTATACCATTTTCTGAGATTCTGGAAGAATCTGGTGCAAACCCATTGTGCCCTGGTCAATAATGAGCAGCATTTGAAAGGTCAGGTAGGCCTTTCTGTTTGTACCAACACAGCAACAACTCTTCCAGTGAAATTTAAAGTCCAGAAAGATAAAAGCATTGATAGGAAGGAATGGGTCTGGGGGAAAAAACCTTAAACTCACTCTGCCATTAAACTGTAATATTTTCCAGCAACAATAAATTCTTGAAACCAGAAATAAACTGCATAATACAAATTTTACTTTATTATTATTTAAATTACAAATTACAAATTTTAAATACCTTTTCTTTAGTGGTATCAGGTATTAGAGCAGCTGCCTTGAACAGTGATTACTTTTTACTTTTAGGAGGAACGACATTCTTTCATTTCAGTACACAAATCACCCACTAATGGAAAAAATTCTCTCACGATCATGACATGAAGTTCACTTTTCAGTTTAGGAGACAAGACACACAAGTGTATCAGAATGTGGTGGATTTGGTCTGGGGTATCTTATCATGGTCCTAAGGCAATAAAATTATGGCAAAATAAGAGCAACAGAGCAGTTTTTCTCATTGTGGGGAGGGGGGGGAACAAAATATCTTTTGCTACATAAGACAATAATAAAAACCATTGGTTTCAAGTTTTTTGACCTACAATTTAACTTCTAGATCTGTACTAAAGCACACAGAAAATGAAAATCTCATTCTTCACAGCACCAGGTTTGGATTTCATGAAGAGAAAAGTGGCTCTGCCCTAGGCACACCTCATAGTCAAAGCAGCCCGAGGATTCACGAGAAGGTTTAACTTTTGTTTTCACTTTTCATTGAACTAAAACCCCACACCCGTCTACCATATGCTGCTGTTTCTGCACAGAGAGGCAAAACATCATCTGTCTATCAAGGCTTTTCTCTGTGGAAAAGGGAACGTTCCATGGATCAGCTTCCGAAGGAATTCGAGAGTGCAAGCCCCTATTTCTGTGAGCATGAATCTCACCCAGAGATGTGACAAGGGAGCAGCAGCCCCATCTCTGTGCAAACCCAACAAGGATGAGAGAAAAGACACCTGGGTGTCCTGGGAGCCCTCTCCTCCCACATCAGCCGTGCCTCAGGTCCAGTGCCAGGAACAAACAGCGCCAGTTCGTAAATTTTCGTAGCCATATTTCAATTTTTCCTATGTCTACTACAGAAAAGTGACAGTGATGCCTTGTTGGGCTTACCTAAAAACAGAGGCCAGACAAAATTAAGGGAATAAAAGCAGTTCTATTTATGGAAGGGCCTGCAGGTACATTTTGGGCAGACAAATCCCCCCAGGGCTACACCCAAAAATGGATGACAGGTCATGGTTTTTCACACTTTCATAAGTTTGGTCCATTTGCATATTGGGGGTGAATCTTCCAATTACAGCTGCAGATAATGAAGTCATTCACCCCCAGTTTGCTCCCCCCAACTCACTTTTGTTTCCATTTCTCAGGCCTGAGGCAGTGAGGTGTCCTTGATTGCCAGGCCTGGAGAGGAATTGTTGTGTCTGACCAGAATGGGAGAGCAGCAGCTGACACTGTGTGTGGAGTTTAGAGTTAGCCACTAAAGGATTGCAGGATTACAAATAGACGGAAAATATAAAAGCTAAAATCTAAGGCATCAACACTTCTGGGGAGCTGGAAAGGGGATTTTTACCAGGATAGCCAGAGCCAAACCGCGGGCTGGAGGTCTCAGGGGGAAAGAGGGAGCTGAGGTTTTGACTGCCCAACAGCAGACGCCCAACCCTTTCCCCTGCAAGGAATGGTTCTTAATCACCTGTTGGCTCAATTAATTAAGCAGGTTATTCACTGGGTGCAATGGAGAACTGTGCCCAGCTCAACAATAAAGCTGATAAATCAAATGGAGAACCAAAAACCGATGGGAGTCAAATTCCAGAAGAGCTTCCTGCACATCCCAGGGGTTTTATCTTGCCTCAGCCATATCTCAGTTCTCTATTATTTCAAAAAAAATGGAAAAAAAAAGAAAAAAAAAAGAAAAAAAAAAGAAGAAAAGGAAAAGGAAANAAGAAAAAAAGAAAAAAAAGAAAAAAAAGAAAAAAAAAGAAAAAAAAAGAAAAAAGAAAAAAAAAAAGAAAATAAAAGAAAAGAAGAAAAAAATGATGCTTCCTGCATTTCCATTCTGAGGGCTAAGGCTGTTTCACCCTGAGGTTGCAGAGCATCCCACACACTGAGGCTCATTCCTGCTGGGATTATTGCTGTCACCATGAGGAGAAAAGCAGCAGAGAGCAGGGGGTGGGATTTAATAAATTTGGGCATTTTCAGGCTGTCTGGATTGAACTTCTCTTGGCGTGCCTGGGAACCTTGTAGGGACCCCATAATTTGTTTCTGCTGACTAACAGATACCAGTGTGGTTTTGTTGACTTCACCCTGGATATTAAGAAGATAAGTAGGGTTGTTTCAGCAGAGAGAAGACGTGGAAAGAGAAACAAGAAATAAAATGCTGGTGGCTTACAATGTATAATAATTTAAAGGGGTCAATATATGGATTTTTTCACATAAATGAGGCTGCAGCCACCTCTGGAATTGACCCCTGGAATAAATAACACAATAGGATGATCACAGGAAGAGCCCACAGGGTATTTGTATTCTTCTTGGCTGTAATTTATAATTTGAGGGAAAAAAAATAGAGGGTGTTGCAATGCAAAATAGCAAAAATGTGTCTAGACTTGAATAATAATAATAAAAAAAAGATCAAAAGAAGACCTCTGAACTGTCAATGACAAAGTTTTGCTGAGCCAAACACAACTATTTAAAAATTGGAAAGATAAGATGGCTAAATCCAGAGTTCAATATGCAGTGAAAAGTAACCTTTGAATCAGATCAATCTGTTGAAGCCCTTTTTTTTCCTGTTCACCCAGCTTTTCAACCCGTTCTCAGGCTTTTTTATACCAAACAAAGAAATAACCAAAGCCACAAAATGTGTAAATGCTTAGAAGCTCTTTATCAGGAGCACAATGGAGTGTCCATGTCTGTGAGAGTAATGGAGAAAAACTGGTAACAAATTGTCCTGTCCAGAGCAAAAAGAGACTGGATAAGCTTATAATTGTAGCTGTGGCTCTTCTGAAATTGCAGAAACTTCCAGAGCTGAACTGACCTTGGTATATCTGCTTGTCTCATTTTGTTTGACACAAATACTAAAAAAACCCCCCCAAAAAAACAACAACTCCAAGAGATAACTACATCCCTTAAATATATATATATTTTTTAATTGAGGAACAAGGGAATTCATTAATGCCTTACAGGGAAAAAGAAAATATTTTATCATAAAGGCAATTTAATTTCCAAGACAGTTTTTAACTTCCTCAGTCATTTCCAATTTTTATCAGAATCATCTCTAAATATTACTCTGCATTTGGAGATAATTTACAAATTACTGACTGTTATCATGGATAAAAGGGTACTTTTCTCCTTCAATCCTTAGAGGATTTAACTCTGTCCTGTGCCAGACTTTTTGGTTTTTTTCCTTGAAATTATAAACTCGGAATTAATTTCCTGTGAGTTTCCTAATCCTTTCACTAAGAACATTATAGTAAAATATATTCTGTTCAAAAGATGCTATTAAAACCATTCTGTTAAAAAAAAAATAAAAAAAACCCAAAAAAATCCCGGAAAGCACACAAAGGAGAATTGCCTTGCAAATATTCAAGGAAAAAGTTGTTCTGGTAGGTGCATGATTATGTACACTATGGTATTCCTTTTATCACGAAATAGTTGTGAATCAAAGCCAAATGCAGACATTTAAAATTGCTGAAAATCATAGAGCCATAACTATTAATGGCCTGCATATTTAACTCTCAGTAGAAATACTCAGGATTAATTCACGAGTGCATTATTTTTTTCTGCACCTTTGGGTCATGATTAGATCAATTATCTACAGGGGAAAGAAAAGGGGGGAAAAAAAGTAGAAATGCAGCCTGCTGTTAAAGTGCAAAAATGCATTTTATGAGCAGGGCCATGCTTGTACATTCAATATCAAAATAACAAAGATATTGTGTAGGGAAATGTCACTATTGCCCAGATTTGTGTTTTATTGTCACTTAGAAGGCTGTGTTACCATGGTTAAATCACCAGCAAACAGAAACGATGCTTTAAGTTTATCTGAAGGGTGAGAGAAAGGAGCTGCCTGTAAACTTTTAGGATGGGGAAAATGGAAAAATAGATTTCATATTAATGTGCTGTAACTCATTTTTGGAAGGCACCAAAACACTCTGCGCTGTGGTTTATTGGTTGCAATAAGCCGTAAAACGTTATTTATAAGGCAGCTTTTATTTATAATTGACTACAAAACAATATATTTCAGGCAAAACCGAAGGATGACAAAGTAAAATAGCAGCTGGAGGCGGGGAGGGTTAAGCTGCCCTGTCCAAAATGGGGCTTGGCACGGGGATTTTATTCGTAAATGATGGTGCAGTGTCCTCGTGGCAACTTTCTGATGTCGTATTTCTGCCTCCTTTGAAGCAGATAAATCTACCATTAACTCATAAGACTCTGTCAGGCAATTCTCACCCTGCCCCAGCCAATGCTTCCCCTGACCATCCACTGGCTGCTCCAAGTGCAGACCCGGAAGGTTCAAACTGAAAATATCTGCTGCAGCCTGCGTTTTTATCACGGGAAAACAACATGAAGTTTCTTTGTTTTGCTTCATGAACTTCCTGATGCCGTGCCTGCTCGTCGCTTGCCAGATCTGCAGGCGTGTTTGTGAATACATCTGCATATCATTAAACACAGGTAGAGAGAAATACTTGACAGAAGCCCGCTCTGCCTCTGGAGATAAAGCACAAATTTCAGATTAATTTCCATTTAGAGTGTTTCTCTTTCTACTGATTGGTCAGATTATACTGAAGCAATCATACTTTTTAAAACTTTGTCACTTTGCCCTTCCTTTTATTATTTGTGGTGTGTCCTGGCTTTATTTCCACCCGTCTAACACAACAGTTCCCCTCACATGGATTTCATTGCAATCATATTTTACCACCTCAAAGCCATGTTTTCCAACCTTTCAAATGCAACCTGTACAACCATAACTTTATTTTGATATTATCTTAACGTATTTGAGGATGAGCTTGCATCTGTGGAGGTTCATGTCATCAGATTCTACCTTCCCATCAGTTCAAATTAGGATTCATTTGTTGAATTTGCTAAAATTTTATTGGTACGAAAGTGAGACACAATACTTATTAATGGTTCCCTCGTGTGGGAAAAAAAATGAAGAATCACAGTACCAATATTATGTTTCTTCAGACACTTGGTGGAAATCTCTTCTGATGAGGAATGAGATGATTATTCAGGGCAAAAATCTCAGGGTTTCACCCCACTTAAAAACAACAGAGCAACAACTACTTACCTAGAGCAACAACTAATAATGAAATCTACACAATCGAGGCCTAATCTCCAAAAGGGTTGTTCCTTGTAATCACCTTTTTTTTTGATGATAGTAAATTTAATAGAAAAATCATCCTTTCTGTCCATTTGTAAACTTCTGCCATTTTAAAGAAAATTGTCCACATTTCCGTGCCTGAAGCATGTGCACTGAAACTGGACAGAAATCTGAAGGAGATCTTGGTAGTTCATCACCAAAACTCATTCCTTTTTTCATTATTTCATTAACTGCTGACAAATAATTAGTAAAGACAAATAGACAAATTTGGTAGAAAAATTCTCGCGCAATCCAAATTTAAAGCCAGTTAGTCTAAGACAAACAATTTCTAATGTATTTCCTTTCTGCATCAGATTTATGAGAATATCAGAGAACCCAAAATTTCACACACGTGCAGTTCCTGTATGAACACAGCAGCCACCTGACAGAGTTAAGTTAAAAAACCAAACCAAACCAAAACAAAACAGACAAACAAAAAACCAAAACAAACAAACAAACAAACAAAAAACCCCAAAACAAACACAAAAACCAAACCCAAGAAAACTAACAGACACAAAATAACAGAAAAACCACAACTGGAATTCTTCAAGGATATAGTGAGAGCACAGAAAACCTTGAGGAAATGAGAACAGAAGGAAACTTTTGAGGCACTTGGCTAATAAAAATCTCTAGGCACGAGAACATGGAGGAAATTCTGTTTAAACATACTTCAGCCTGCCTCCAGGGAAAAAAACAGTATCCACTGTTTGTCAGACTTGATGAGTAGAAATTGTTAAGATATCAGCATTTTCTTGAAATCCTATGCCATTATTATTAGTGCCTGTCCTAAGTCCTCTTCGCATCTGCAATGCAAACAATCCTACATCATTTCATATTCAGAAATTAGGGCTGAACTACAGAAGCTTGGGCTGTTCAGTGCAAATGAATCAGCATTTTTTTGCACACTTTCTGCATGTAATCCCTCCAGCTATTTAAGCTCACAGCTGCAATATTTCATTTGCACCTCTGCATGGATGTGAGCTGCAACACACTGGGCACTTAATGCTCGTAATGAGAAAGCACAGAAATAAAATATTCCTCAAAAAGCTTGTACTCAAAAGGTGTGGCAACAGACTGGGTTGAAAAAAAACAATAGGGGGTATGAAATGAAGGAAAAAAATGGCAGTTAAGGGGTTGTGATGGAGTAAGTGTTGTGGAAGGGCCTGGAACACCACACATGATTTGTTTTGAGTTTGTCAGAATCATAGATGTAATTTAAACACATCAGTGTTAAAATATATATTTTGTCCATGAGTACATTCAGTGTTTGATGATGATTTGGCCAGCACCAGGGCAGGAGAAAACTAATCTCATTGTGTAATAAAACAATCCAGACTATAATATATACATTATAATGGACCAACTGGCATCCAAATGCAAAGAAATACTCTGATAAATCTTCTGCCCTGAAGTAAAATAATTTCAGTGCTGCATTACTTCTCTTTTTTGCATTAACTCTGACACTGTGACTGTTTCTTACTGCTGCAGATGCATGTTTTTCATCATAAACAATTGTCCTTTCCAAGTGGTGTAATACAGAGGGAACAAAAAAAGAATACATTGAAGAAGAGGAAAGCAATGTTGGAGAAGATGATAACCTAAATTCTGAGATAATGTGATATAACTAACCCGGTGATTAAAGTGAAGGATGAGACTGACGTGTAAGGCAAAGTTAGGTTGAGATTAAGTTAGTTTATTTTCATGACTCTTATGAGAATAAATGCCAGAGAATGTGTTCTTCATGATTTTAGGGGTCGATTTTCTTGTTTCAGCTGAGAATTGTCTTTGTATATAACGCCATGAAATTACAGGTCCACAATGAGACCCGTGGCTTCATCCCCTAATCTGTCTGTTTTAAAAGATGTCTTAAGAGTGCAGCTTTGAAAGCATGGCGGGAAGAAAATCTAAAAAATAAAACTAAAAATAAGAAATGAGCACTTGCTCTAGCCAGAAAGCTAGAACACTTCTCCATTCTTGCATAGTCAAGAATAATGGAATCGCCATAAATCTACTTATATATATTTATTTAAAACTTCGTTATTTATGGAGAGACTGCTGTTAAATCATTGATTTGCATTTCATGCAGTTTCCACTTTATTCTGTTCACCTCTTGCAGGTGTCTGCAGCCACCCACACCGAAGTATCTTCACAAAGGAGGGATTTTGACAATGGCTTCTTTGCAGTCAAAGTCTTGTTTTCTAGTTAACTTGAATGCAACCGAGTACTAAATTTTAAAGTAACTTTTCCTTGACTGGTAGCATTATTTAAAGGCCAAAATCCATAAAGCATTGATTACAGAACTGACACGAATGGGAGTGCTGCTGTGCTTAAGTTAAGCATGTGTGTAAGCACTTTGACAGATTGTGTTCTGATCAAGAAAACAGTGGAAAGCACCATCTGTTCAGTGGCATTTCACGAGACAGTGACAAAGTTCTGAAGTCTAATCTTCGGTGCAGATGAAGAAGAGATCTGTCTGGAGCAACAAGCTATCACAAAATTAATTTACCAACAGAAGCAGGCAATTCCTCCACAGTCCCAAACTCTTCTGCTTCCTCACATTCATTTTGCAGATTATAAGAAAAATAAATTATCATTCATCCCTGCTGGAGGCATGAGGCTCAGTGAGAGTAAGAAAGAAGTGTCATTTTGGTTTTCTGTGGTAATAGTGGTGAAGGAAATCACGTCTCTCATTAAATTACTAATTTACAAGAGCCAGCTCTAATCATTATTACTCTGTCTGTAGTGAGACTGGCATGACTGCAAGTTGCTGCTTTTTCTGCTTAGTCAACCTAGTTTCTGAGAAACATCCATCCCACAAGTAATCAGGTTTTTCTAGGGATAAAATCCTCCACAAAATTTAAATGTTTGAGGGTTGAAAATATCTAGGTATGCATCCACGTGCTGCCAGACATTGTGGTGAAGCAAAATTAGATAAATAAAATTATTGATGAGGCTTTAAAAAAAAAAAAAAAAACAACACCAATTGAAATTAAAAATAAATAATATGTGATCTGCTCCCACTCTCATCATGCATTAAAAAAAGAAAAACAGTGGACAGTAAATCCTACGTGGTGGTCAGATGACAAATGTGCCATGTCAATAAGGAATAATTGGCACACTCAGGTTCAAACTCCTATTTTTTTGGTCAGCCTCTGGCCCAAAGACTTCATGTTTTAGCAAAAGTGTGACATTTCAGTGGCCACAGAAGCAGAAATGTGCCAGCTGGGACTTGGCAGAGGGTTAATTCCTGCGACTCACTGTATGGCAGCAGGTGACAAATGTGGAGTGGAAAAGGGGAAGAAAGAGTGTTTTTCCTGGCATTTGTAACCAGCCAGGGTCACTCACAAGCCTCGTGTGACCCGAGGGGCAGCACAATTTATCACGAGCACAGTGAGCTCTGCCCCGAAGTGCGCAGCACTTTATGACATGCCATTCCTCACCTCCATGCCCTGAATACCACGCTCTGAGCTGGGGTGATTCTCCTGTTTCCATAAAGGCCTGGCCATCAAAGAGAGAGCTGCGTTTAACAAATCAGCTCGTGTGGTTGAGACCCAGAGCTAACGGCGTTCATAAAACAACTGGGATTTTTCCCTCCTTGCCCTGATCCTGATTTCTCGTTCCGGCAGCACCAGCGAGCCCTTCCCTTCTCCCTGCTGTGATGCCAGGGCTGTGTCTGTGACTGTGACTTCAGTGGCTGTGTGCTGGGACACCCTTGCTGAAACAGGTGACAGCAGGATTTACCACACCGAGCGATTCGTTTTCTAGTTTTAAACGAGGGATTAGATTTTGGAACGCGGGTCGTCACAAGCCGCGGAAGCAAGACTCAGCCTTCTCCTGTTCCTCCCCAAAACTCAAGGCAGCTGAGGATCCTCTCAAACCATTAATATGCCCTTGCTTCATTACATTTGACCACCTAATGAGCACTGCTAATCTGCAGCGATGTGAAATTAATCTGCACAGCACCTTGGTTCTCTGGCCCATCAGTGATCCCTCACAAACTGTGCAGCAGCAGCCGGTTCACCCAAAACCAGGCAAAAGGAAGGAAAGTTACGATTAAAACACCCCCGCAGGATGATGCACCTCACTCGAAATTATGGCAGCAGATCCTTGGCATTTATAAGATGGGAAAACTCCTGCGTTCAGGGAAGCTCTGTCCCCACTGACTCTGTTAATACAGATTTGTTGCACTTGGCTGATGGGACAAAGCGTCAGGACAGCACCACTTAAGGCCAATTATTTTGCAGCAGCGCTGATTTAATGTCTCCCAGGTTCCCACGTGTTTCATGTTCTGCTGCTGAGGCCGGATTTCAGGAGTTTGGAGCTGGGGGTGTTCACAGCAGCCTCGCTAAATACGGGCAGATTCTCTTTAATTGAACTGTGCACTCCTGAACCACAACCTTGTGCTCTTGTCTCGCCCACTTCAGCTACAGGGGTCAAATAGTTTCCCCATCGTTGCTCAGAGAACTGCCACTGGATTTTCCAGCAAGCTAAAAGTCAAGGGTATTTGAATAGAGCGCCCAGACCGTCATATATGTGTCAGTAACAAAAGTGTTACGAAATCAAATGAAATTGAAATTAAAAAGCTTTTTAGATTAACAGCTATTTGCTGGCCTGACCAGCATCATTATGTCTCATCAGCTGTGAGCCTCAGCTGCTCAAAAAATGCTGCAAAGTCTATGTATACCAAAAAAAGGTATTAAAAAAAATATGTATTTCTCTTCCCATCTGTATATCTCTAAACCAACGGAGAAGGGGAGAACTTCGAATATCACCTTTTGGTATTTCTGGTTTTCTAAATCACAAATATAATACAAATTCTCCTAAGATTTTAGCTGAAACTGTACACTCCCATGTTTGTATTTCAAAAAGATTAATGTCACTATTTTCATTTTATAACGTACCTGTGTTTTCTTTGTATTAATTTACCCACCTGATCCAAATATCTCAAATATACAATCCCAGAATAACCCCACAGATTACATTAAAATGACACAGTATCCTTTTTTGTGAATGTTACTGAGACTAACAGTGGTTATTCAGTGACAATTTTATCTTCCCCATAACAAAACTAAATTTCTTCATATGCATATTTTTTCTATAACATCCTAAAAGTAGCAATATACTTATAGAAATTTAGTGACCTCATGCAGAATTACAGTATCTTCTTCTTATATACAGATGTAATGTCAGTAAATAGTTGGGAATAATTATCTATAAAAATTCAGTAATTTAAATTTCTATGGAGAAGTTAAAGCCTGCATATGTGACATTGGGAGTGAAATATCTTCATCTTTTTATGAAGTCTCAGGTAGAAAAGAAACAATGAATTATTAGTAACTTTCAAGTCATATCAGTGCTAAAGTTGATGTATCTAATAAATGTGGTTTATCAGTCAAATCTGAAAAAAACCCGTGTTTTTGCTACTGTCACTCCTGTTTAAAGAGGAGATAATATCAATTATGTTAGTGATGGGAATTAAAATGTCACTAATTATTGAAACAGCTATATATTTCTAAACAGAAGACACTTTTTTTCCATTCATTGTGAGAGGATGTAAAAAAGGGAAAAAAAAAAAAAGAAAGGAAAAGCAAAACAAACCCCAAAACCCACAATAAATCTTTGTTTTATGCAGAAGGCGCAAGAATAATCCTTTATTCAGGACAGAGCCTCTGTGAGCCGAGACTCAAACTCCCTCAAAAGGATGAGGAGCAGGTAGAAATGTGACTAAACATCACGTACAGCGATGCACAGACCCTTTCCTTCCCCTGCAGCTGCCACTGGAACGGGAAGGACCACCTCAGGATGCAGATTTTTGACGATTTGCTGTATTATCTTTCTTTTCCCCCCAAACCCTTTTCCAGCAGCTTTTCCCTGTTAAAGATGCCAAAGGTAGGGAGGAGTTCGTGTGCTCTTCCCAGGCAGCATGGACTGCCATTAAGGGGCGACAAGAGAGACAGAGTTGTCAGAATAATTTTTAATATTGTGAAAATACGTGAAGCACAGCTTGCTTTCTACGTATACATTTTAGTTTGCCTTGGGCTGTTTGTGGAAATACTCGCAAATCCTTCAGGCCTTACAAAGTATTTCATAAATTATTATCCGTCCGACAGCTTGCACTGAAAGTACAATGTACATTATTTACCACTCACCTCTAGGTTTAAAATGGTATAATCTAGTCCTGGGGTGAAGAAAGTGTCGCACAAGGTAGAAAATTTGCAGTTTACAGCTCCAGACAGCATATGCTTGTAGGGAGCAATTTAAAGACAACCTATAACACTAAAATGCAGTGTATTCTTCATGGAGCTAAATAAATGCAGATTAAACAGACTCAAGACCGTTTATTAATTACTTTTCATACCCAATAACATCACCAAAAGTGTTATTTTAAGGTCATGAATGATATTATGGGTAATTCACACTAATATCTTATAGAGCAAGCTGGAGAGATGTGGGTTTGCGGAGAGAGTTTCTTTCACGTGCCCAGTAATAAATAACAACAACTTAGCTATTGAAGAGGTCCCTGCATTTATGACCTGACACTGTTGCAATATTTCAGAATTTATTTATCCACGTTATCTCTTCAGAGAGGAAGCTGCTGTGATGTTCTTACCAAGTGGAAGTGGCTGTCAGGAATTCAGTAATTGGGTCTGGCTCCTCCGTTAATATTGTGACAGGAAAATGACAGACAAACCACAGATTTCAAATACCACGTTTATTTCAGGCTTTTTTAGTTTCTCAGTTTGGAAATGCAGGAAATATATCTCCTACAGATTCAACAAAGAATCTTTCCCTCTTCTAGATTTATTATATCACATTTTTTTCCCCCATAAGTTCAGACTGAACTGTAAGTGGGGGAAAAAAATAAAATAACCCTCTTTACACAGGAAACTCCACAACTTTATTAATAAATACCAATACTTTCATGAAATCTTGATCATTTTTAAAAATTTTAATAGTTCTATTGTGTCTGACTGAGATGGAGCCCATTTTCCCCAAATAAGACTAAACAATATTTTAGGAATGTGTTTATAAGGTCAGCTTATGGTTCCTAAATGTAGGGAAGAAAGATGGGAAAAGTACTAGAAGCTACAGCCGTGCATTAACAATCTACAAAGCTACAAATATATGAAAAATATAAAAAGCTAAAAATCTCAGGCATCACTTCCAGCAAGTGCTTTTAGCTGAAGTCGCCCATGAGGACCACATTCTGTTGACCCAAAAATTTGCTTAAATGATGCAAATGCTTCATCATCTTGGTTTGGGAGCCAGCACCAGGTGTCTGCTGCAAGGTCCCTGCAGGAAATGAGCCCTGTGATCTTTACCCAGAGGCTTTTGACGTGACTTTTTTTTGCCTATTTTTTTAAAAATCATGGATGACTTCTGTATCAAGTTTCTCCTCAACACAAACCATGGCTCCTCTTCTTCCTCCTTGCCAGAAATTAGAGTCCTCCACCATTTCTCTGTGAAAATGTGATTTTCATTTATGGTTTATTGGCGTTTATTTATTCCCGTAACCCTTCACGCAAACTCAATTCCATGTTACGGACATTCCTAAATTTATGTCCACAACCTGTTAAAATTGTGTTACATGTTAAAACCATAAACTTTAAATTTTCTATCAATATAAAAAATATAAAAAAAATACCATAAATTTTTTCTTAACAAATAATACTCATCTTTCAAATCTAAAAAAAACATAAAATACCTTTATATCTTATCATTAAATAATATTTAAACAAAATTTAAAAA
>VZTG01021100.1:0-14811 GCA_013397845.1 Melanocharis versteri | reverse complement strand
CCCACAGGGATGAGTACAGTTTTATAGGTTTTAGGAAATTAGCATAATTGATAAAAAGCACCAATGAGGAGGACAAGTGGCGATGGAATTCCCTCCCAGGTCAGGCCCCTTCTCTGGAGCTTCCCACTTTGGTACTAGCGGTACTTTGTCTATGAAATGTAGCTTGAAGAATTGTTCCCAACCTTGGTTCCCAGGAAGAACCAAGATAGCTCAGGGGCCCTGCACCTCCCAGGGCTTGGAGCTCTGGAATTTGTTTTGTCTCCCTGCTTAGGGAAAGGCCATGGAGAAATGCTGGGAAAAACAGCTACTAATCCAATAGGTGACAGAGTTATAAATATATGTGTGAAGAATACAGAGACCGTATAAAACAAAAAAAAGGGCAAAACCCAAACCAGCATCACCCTTACCCTGAAATTCCACCGAGGACCTGATCATCGATTAGTTTGCTCCATATCACAAGCTGTGATAGGAGCAGGGACCTCAGGCAGGACCTCCAAATCCTGTGCTAGCACTTGACCCATTCTCCCTTTATCAGGCTCATGCTCAGCAGAAGCTTTATTCACCCCAGCCACAACCACAGCAACGAAACATGGCGCAGAACACAAACTGACGAGCACGTGTGGGAAGATTGGTGCCTCTCCCTTGGCTTCTGTGGGGTGCAGAGCGCCAGCAGAGGACCAAAGCCATTAGGACACATTTCATGCTGCACCTCCAGGAATCTTGCTGTGAATGGCCTTGCTGCAGCTTCCTCTGTTCATGTTAAGGATGAGTTACGCAGGGGAGCGCGGGCGACTGAGCAGATCCATCAGCCCGCCCCGCTCTTCCCCTGTCAGAGCAGCTGCCCTGCAAAGCTGGCACGGTTCATCAGCTCTGCCAGCACGTCCTTTCATCTCCCTACATCTCTCTTAAACATGCAGAAGGGAGGTGCTAGCCAGATCCTTCGGTTACGAAGGTGGATTGCGGCAGGACGTCTACCCCCGCCACTTCTCTCTACCACGAGGTATCTGGTGCATAAAGAGATAACCCAGGGGCTGGAAGGCCCAGCAGGGGTCATCTCTGGAGCCAAAAGGGCTCAGACATCAGCTAAGAATCCACACCTTAGTCTGGAGAGCCGATGTGGGGAAGAGATAGAGGAAATGTTTTTGACTGAGAAACACTGTTTTACAAACTATAGAAGACACATGAGCTATCACAGAGGCAGAAGCCTCTACACACACACCCTGACAGTGTGGGAGAGTTCTCCCCAGCTGGGCGCAGGTTCTCTGGTTACTTCTCTGGGGATTGAGTGAAAGGAGGAGGTGTGCCTTATCAATAATTGGATGGTAAGATACATTGATTCCTAGTTACATGCTTTTTTCACTAGCTGTAATTGAAAGGTACCTTGTCATGCACTGTATGTTAACCTACTAGCAGTCCTTTTTTTTCTTTTCAATTTTGTCCTTATTTCTGTGTAGTATATAGCCTGTGCTACGTCTTGTGTCTGTTAGTTTTCTGTCTATTAAATAAATAATTCATTCTACAATAGACCGAATCAGCCATTATTAAAGAACTTGTGAACTAGAGTGGGTTTTGGGGTGCTCCTGCCTGCTGCCAGAGGCCTGGGCAAAAGGCAAGGACTGATCTAAACTCCCACAGCCATTTGTAACACCTTTGTGCACAAGCAGATATTTAAATCTCATGTCTTATGGGTGTATCTTGTCTGTGTATAAAGCTTCATCTCTGCCGTCACTGGATGCATAAATTCCATACAGTGGAGGAGGAGGAGGACATATCCAGACCTTACACTGCTGCTTCCTACCTCATAATCTCACTCTTTCTTGAGGTGACTATTTCCCCTTATGCTGTGAAAACGAAGCTAACCGTGTAATCCTTCAGAACAGTACAGCAAAAATGTTTTACTGTAGTGGAATGAAACTTGCATTTATCACAGAGTTCTGACTGCAGATTTTTCCATGGTATTCAGTGTGTTAGCTCTGTACAGTGACATGGGTAACTGAGCCCATGTGGACTCTGATTTCCCACTTGAGAATCAAGGTTTGCAGCTTTTAAAAAAAATGGGAATTAGCGTAGGTTGAATATTCCCTGATGTTATAGAATACTGGAATTGTTAACGTTCAAAGAGCACTTTAAAATAATAAAGTCAAACCATTCCCCCCAGAACTGTCAAATCCATCACTAAACTACATCTCCGAGAGCAGTGTCTAGAGATCTTCTAAATATCTCCAGAGATGGTGACTCAACCACTTCCATGGGCAGCCTGACCACCCTTTCAGTGAAGAAATTTTGCTTGATATCCAGTTTAAACCTCTCCTGGCACAACTTGACGCCATTTCCTGTTGTCCTATCCCTTGTTCCTCGGGAGCAGAGCATGACCTCCTGTCAGGGAGCTGTGCAGAGCCAGAAGGTCCTTCCTGAGCCTCCTCTTCTCCAGACTGAGCCCCTTTCCAGCTCCCTCAGCTGCTCCTCATCAGATTCGTGCTCCAGTATGGGTTTGTGTCCATATTCTGCACACTCCTCCTTCCCAAATCAGGTGAACTCTCTCCTCTTCAATTTCAGTCCTCTAAATTACAAGGAATGATTTTTTTAATGTGCTTTCGGAGAGTTGGAACTTTAAAATTGAATTGCAATACCTTTATTTTTTTTCCATAACTGCAGTTCTTGTCTCTTTTCTGTTTCAGCGCTGATATATAAAATCATGATTTTGGCTCTCATTAATAGGAGCTATGTAAGTAGTTACAACAGATGTTTCATTTTTCCATCAGAACGTTGCCACCGGAATAAAGAACACTAAACCCAATTTATAATTAAATTTTGCTGCCCAAAAAAAAAACCCAAAAAAACCAAAACAAAACATCTATTTTACATATACTGTTCCAGGTGATAAAAAAGCATAAAAGACTTGTATCATGACAGGCTGCAATTACTAAAGCAGGCTTTGAAATAACTTGATAAAAATCCCCAGATTTCTCATATAACCAGGCCTAATTAATTCCCCTTGATTACCATCTGAAGTGGCACAGCTTTGCTTCAGTCCTTTCCCTAACAATAAAATAGGTATTTTCATTCACACAGTTCTGAAAGGTTGGGAGCCAGTGCCTTTTTCCAAAATGCCATTTGCACCAGAACTCTGTGTCTCAACTGAAACCTAATCTTGCTGCCTGGATAAACAGAAGAAGAATTGATAGAGCAAGGCATTTCAGGTTATTACTTTAGAATCTGTGTATGACTTAAAATTGGTTATAGAAAATGAAGTACAACAACATATTTGAAGGTAAAAGGAATGTGCCCATGCTCATATGAAGAGAAACAATATCATAGAAAGAAGTGGCTCTGGGAAGACTCAGGTGGTGGCAAGCAACGTAAAAAGGTCCTTCCATTTTACTGCTGATATTAATTAATATTTTCATTAACAGGCATCTTTTTTTCCTGGTTTTGGATATCTGATAACTGTCCTAAGCCTCTCAGTGTGGACCTTAAGTCAGTGCAAGGAATGCTTATTTATGAGTCTATGATAATTTAGTAACAACTCTCATTAGCCCAAAAAATAACATTTAAATTTTCTTACCAAAATTATTATAGGCGTGGATGTTCTAGGATTTGTGTTCAAAGATTGCATTAAATGGCTCTTGGTCTTCCCAGTGTTCAAAGAAGATAATTCATGTATGACCCATCCCTGGAAGCATCCAAGGCCAGGTTAGATGGGGCTTGGAGCAACCTGGGATAGTGGAAGGTGATCTTTAAAGTCCCTTCCAACCCAAACCATCCTGGGATTATGTGAGTCTATGATTATGTCATTCTGTCATTTTTGGGATTCCATGATATTTAGGCTCTTTGTAGCTTATGTGAAACCCAGATTCAGAAGAACAATATGCCTGTTTTGTTATCCAGATGGGTTTTTTTCCAAAATTACCTCTAAATAGTCTGAACTCTGACAGTAACTACATGCAAAATTCAGAATATTATTAATCCCTTATATGCAGAAGAAGGAAGCAATATTTTGGACAGAAAATCAAGATGTAGTTGTACACCATTTTGGCCTCAGTTCTAGGTATTCCCTGCGTATAAATTTGTATTTACCAAATTACATTTTTTTTAGCACAGTGCTTATAGTTAGGCATCTACAATTCCACTTGCAAGAGGATTGTGTTATTTTCCTGCTTGATTTCACTTGGAATCAAATTATTTTCCGAATCCCTCATAAATAGCAGCCTAAAATTTCAGCTTGATTTACCTCATAATAAAAACTTTCAATGCATGAAATACCTAATGATGTGACTGGGTAAAAAATAAGATAGAGTCAATGGTATCAAGGACAAGCGGCAATGGGCACAAATGGAAATACAATAAATTCTACTTAAGTATAAGAAATTTACTTTGAGAGTGTTCAAATACAGAAGTTTGTAAAATTTGGAAACTCTCCGCTCTTGGAGACCAGAGTCATGGACAATGTGGTCTAGCTGACTCTTTCTTAACTGGGAAGTCGAACTAAATATCTGAAGATATCTCTTTTAGTCAATAATTCCGTGATTTGAAGAATTAACCCATCGACTCTGGCAAATAATTTGAGTTGTGCAGGATTTTTCAGCGAGGAAGACACCTCTTCCTGTTTCAAAGATTACGAGATCTCACTTCATCCTTGGAAAATCTTATTTAGTCAGTCTTGCTCTTGTTCCTAAAATTATATTTTATTTCCAACCTATGTTTTTGTAGCTTTAAAAAAAAAACCAACCCGATATCACAACACCTTTTAAGACATTAAGATACGTTAACTTTGCCATCATTGCTGTCATTCTAGGTTTCATGCAAAGAGGGTGCTCTCATATTTTAATAAATTTTGGATGGTCCCACCCATTTGTCCAATTATAAGATGTAATTATAAGATATAAGCTTCCCCTGTCTTTGTACACAAAAACCATGAGCATACATGCAGAATAAAATCATATATGACAAAATATTCTGCAGGAAAATGGCACCAGTTGGTGCCCCAATCTCCACTGGATTCTCAATTATCATCCTTTTCAAGGTAATCTGTCTTCTACGTCAATCTCACTTCCCTGAAACGCTTTTATACCTGGAATGATAAGAAATTATATCAGTAAAATGTAGGAAGTTACAGCTTTTCATCACAATCATTAATTAAAGGGTTTTATTTTCTGTACAATGGAGAGGCACGTAGACTATGCTCCTGCATCCAAACACCTCACTGACTGTATTTTTAATCTCTTCGCACAGACATTTTACAATGCTTTTTGAGGATGTTAACTCACTTTTTCCTATGGTACATTTTTACCTTTTAAAGCTCATTATAAACTTAGAAATGTAATTGTCCAAGTTCTATTACTATACAGAAATGAGATACAAATTAAAGATTGCTCTATTTAGGTCAGCACTATGTTTTAACCTCTAGAGAGATTCTAATGGCACTTATAAAAGTCTTCATTTTTTCCAAATTATTGTAGATTTATCAATCAACCAGTAGAGGAAGAATTTAGAAAGCAACCCCAGGTGGGGCTTTCTTTTAAGGAAAAAAGCCATATTGAATTCCATAAACAACATTTTAAAAAATCCAGGGTAGATCAGAAATTATTTTTGGAATAAGAATGAAAGACTACAAAAGGAAAAAAACAAAAAACAACAAAAATGAAGGAACCAAACTAAAACAAACAAACAAAAAAAACAACCAAAAAACCAAAGCAACCAGCCAACCAACCAAACAAAAAAACCCCAAACCTTGTAGTTTTGACTGATATAAATTCTCATCACTATAATTCAGTTCAGAAAAACTTCAGCTCAGCTCAACTTCAGGAGAGCTACACGTCTGTACACAGCAGCTGATAAACTGGCTCTGCTTACTACATTATTTTACTTCCTTGTCTCATGTGGCTTCTCATTAAATATTATTGTCCTCTTTTGGCACTTAGCTGTGATAACGTGAAAGCAATACAGATAAGAAATTCATTTGCTAAGGATGAGGGATTCTCCTAATTGGAAAGGAATATTCCAAAGAACAATGTTTTGTTGACGTGGGTTTAATACCTGACTGATTTGATAAGGTAAATAAGACTCAGAACAATTTAGACTGCCAAAACGTAGGCTTCACAAAGGACGTGGTTGAATTCTGCTGAAGTTTACGAAACTCTACTTTTAATTTACTCCTTAGCACATCAGATGTAATTGGCTGTAATCCACTCAAATTAGTAACTATTGTTATGATATAAAGTATATTTGCCATCGTGCATAATTCTCTTGGCCGGCAAAATTTTTACAGTGCTCTTAAAATACGCTACTCTATACATAGACAAATGGAATATGTCAGGTTAAATAAATAGAACTTTTATTTTTCATTAAGTATTTCTTGAGTTTTGACTCGAAAATGTCAAAAAAAGCTGTGAAAAAATGTAGAGCTGAAGTAAAATTATCTGAGCTATGAACGATATATTTCTTCCTGTTTCCAAGTAATTTTCCCACTATAGCTGTAGTGAATGAAAGAAAAAAAAAGAGAAGCATTAACTGATTTAAAAAAAGTAGAATTTTTTATCCTCTACAAAATAAAATTTTCACTTTACCAAATGACTGACTGAAATGAAACACTTATTTTCTGAAACTGCCTCCTGTTAATTTTTTTTTGAATGTGTTTCAGTCAATCTAATTCTCTACACAGCCTACTGCAGTGTGAAGAATACCTGTGGAACTGAATTTAATAACATAGTATTTTAATTTTCCACCAACATGGAACTGTCACATATTCCTAGCCTTTAAACAGCTTTATATGTGAAATGACAGTATTGATGGTTCATATACATAAAGTTTCGCTCTATGTTTCTTTTTAAGCCTGACTTGTTCACTAGAAAGAAACTACAACTTTGCAATGTTAAACAATTAAAAACTAAATTGCTTTCAAGATCTTTTTTCCAAAAGTCATTAAGTTCAGAAATCACAATGTTCTAAGTACTTTTTTTTTGTTCTAGTAGTGGAAGGAATAAAAAAAAAATGAGCTAGAAGATCTAAAAGTGTATTTGTAATAATATTTCCTTTGAAAACAAACCAAAGTTTGCTAAAACAAGAAAATAGAAGACTTAGATCTGCATGCGTAAGTACATGACTTTTAGATGAGCATTATTACCTGCTAAGTGCAGAATTTAAAAAGCAGATATCTCCATCAGAATATAGAAAATCTTCAGGCTATTGGTGAAAATGAGAGCTGGGAGAGGAAAACCACAAATCAGTGAATTCAGCAGTGAACGAGAGTATTCTATGAATGAAGAATGGGAAAAATTAATTTAACCTGTGCTGCTAATCAAGGTGAATGAACAGGCAGGAGTGTGTTTAGGCCATGCAAGCAGCAAAGCATGGCCCTGCAAGACAACAGTCCTTTCCATGGCACAGTTGTTTATCACTATGCAGCAGTTTCTGATGCATAATGAAATTCCTGGTTTAATTCACTGGAGTCGTTCTGTAGACCAGTGAAAATGACAAAATAAACACTTGTTCATCAACATGGAGGGCAGAAACCATCTCTCAATAGGCTGCAGGATTCAGAATTGGTTGCTGTGATGATTTAACCCCATGTTAATGGAAAAAGTCTTCTCGAGTGGACTGAAGGGACGTTTTTGTCATAAATCCAGACTTAGAAATTATCAAAGAGTTGGTTTTTCTTTTTGTTCAAGAAACAATTTTCCTGTTGGCTTGATGGTTCATTCTATTATATGCAATTTGAGGCAATATTTGGGACAGTGGCAGTATCCCAGACCTTACATATTGAAGAATGTAAGTCCTTGCAGAGGGGACAGCAAAGCAACTTTTCATGACCTTCAAGAAAATATTAATATTATCCCTGGAATATGATTGTATATAAGTAATCCTTTATTTTGGAAAAATCCCCTTCATATCTATGACTGAACAAGAAGCAAAAATAAAAGAAAGCTTTTGTTTGTTTTGAACTTTTCCATTTTTACCTTTGGTTATACTTATCTGTAGGGCTGTGATGGGTTGACCCTGGCTGGACTTTGGGTGCTTGCCAAAGCTGCAAAATATCCACAAAATCTGCTTCAGGCTGCGGCCATACACAAGAACTGATTTAAAAAATCACACTAATGCACTGCCAAACTTGAGAACCCTTTTTTCGTTTCAGTTGCTTTCTTTTACACTTAGTGACAGATATATCCAGAAGCTTATCTTTGTAAAAATTTAGCTGCGAAAACAGAACGTTGCTGCCCATCTTCACGAGCTGAGGCACTGCGCAGTGCTGCACGTTTCTTCCGGGCTCGGAGTGATGATTTGGAGTAGGTGGCTGCGCAAATGTTCGAGGAAAGATGAGTGATTTTGGAAAACTTTGGTCTATTCAATTGGTGGTTTAGCCATGAAGAGTTACGCTGTGTGATAACGAGCAGAATGCCACTAAGCTGTTGCAGGCCAAACTTGCACAAATTTATGAGCAAACAGCGATGCTTTGAAAAGAATTGTTACCCTGAAACCTAAAGAAAGAGATGCAGAAGTGGTTTGGGGTTTTTGGTTCTGTTTTTTTTTTTTTTTTTTTTTTTCTGCATACTTTAATTGTACATGGTTTCCTATAACTGTTCTGTCTGCATCAGTTGTTGATTATTAGCAGGGGTTTTCCCCTCTTTTTCAAGAGACTCAACAGTGCTCTCAGAAGAGTTCTGAAAGGTAAATGCTTTTTACAGGACCAGGAATGGGTACTATACAGGTTACCAATAACTAACAGGTTACTATTCTGTTTGTGGGAAGAGCAATGACCACAGCTATGGTGCAGCTGTCTTAAATCACAACACGCCCCCAGAAGAGGGAAAAACTTACCGCCTATAGAGTTTATTAGCTAAATTCTCTTTGTTTTCTGTTAGACTAGTGAACAAGGCTTAGAGGAGTAACCAAAGTCGTAAGGACGATTATTAATACGTGAAGAACCTCTCGCATGTTCCATTTCAAATGAAAAGTCTTTCATTCTGTACTTGTCTGAGTGCAGGTTGTGATACTGGATTGGAGGAAATCTGCCTGTTCTGCTGTCTTGCATTAGCAGTATAAGGATTTTCATCCTTCTGGTGCCCTTTAGTGCTCAATGCCCTTCATTTTCATGCCTTGACTCTAAGGTGAGCTTCTTGCTTTTTGCAGAAATGCAGCACCACAACACCTGCCTGCGAGAGGCTGGTGATAGCAGCAGAGTTCAAGCAGGTCCCTGAGGTTCAGAAGTGTTCAGCGAGGGCAAAGCATTAGAAAATGAACAAGTTGATGTACTTTTAGAGGTCTCTGATGCCTAATTATTTCAAATGATGTCACTCTCACAGCTAATACTGGACGAAGTTAACCAAAGTTAATTAACATGTGCTTTGGCAGGCTGTTCAGTTTAATTACTCTGCTGCATTCTGTTAGGGCAGAGTATCCAGATAGTAATACTGATAAAAATGCCTTGTGAAATTGCTATCTTGGCTGAGGGCTCTGTACAATGAATGACTGCTCTTGTGCCCTGGTTGCTGAGTGGTGTATTTTTTCTTAATGAGTTACCAGCAGACTCTGTTTCTAGAGATACAGCTGCCATGGAAAATAGTGGGTTAAATAATGTCGGGATATGAGGAAAAGGACAGNTTGTGGGGTTTTTTTGTTTTGTTTCATTATTTTTTTGTTTTCGTTTTTGGTTTTTTGGAGTTTTTTGTGTTTTTTGGTTTGGTTTGGTTTTGTTTTTTGGTGGTTTTTTGTGTGGTTTGTTTGTTTGTTTTGTTTTGTTTATTTGCTGTTGTCTCNGGACAGGATGGGATTTAAGGTCCAATTCATCCCAAACCATTCTCTGATTCTTTAATTCTCTGATCCTGATCCTTACAGGTGAAAGAAAAATAACCCCACCAATATTTCATGTCTTGCAGACAAACAAAATGGAGGAAAGCAATGTTTTAATGACACAGTACTCTCTTTGGAGTTTCAGGAGGTCCATTGGACAAACATCCTACCCAGTCAGCATTTCTGCACCACCCAGAAGAGTCATATTTTTTGAGAAAAGAAAAAGGAGAGGCTACATCTGGTATACTCTGTGTACACAGGTTAGAGCAAGGAGGGGCTAATGGTCGTAAAAATATGACCAAGGCAAATGCCAGATGGCTTTTTGNTTGTTTGTTTGTTTAGTTTGGTTTTGGTTTTTTTAAAAATCATTATATAACCTGAAAGACATCTTTTGGGTATGATATCTTCATGAGGGTAAAAATTCAGAACAATTCAGTTTTTTTCCAGTCTTAAGAAAAAAAAAATCTGCATTTCTTTTTCCACCTGTAAAGAGCTCACAGAGAATGTTTTTTAATAGTTAGAAATAAATTACATACAAGTATGATTCTAGCAGAAAACCATGAAATAAAATACGATTCTTTTCTGTTTTCTTCTGGGTCCCACTGTACAGGTTATAATGAGCTGAGTTTCTGATTTTGCTTTCACTGATGTGAATGAAAACCCTTGACGTCTTAGACTTGCACCTGAAGCCTCCTCAGGAAGGTTGATTTTATGCTGCACCCCTCCTCAGGGCAGACAATGTGCCTCTGCGACACAACTATGGACACTCACCATCATGCAAACTGCTCTATTTAGACCAAAAAAGACTGCAAGATTTCTGAGGAAATAAAAATAAACCTTACAGGAATAAACTTTACCTGGCTGAATAAACATTTCCAAGCTCTGTGTCTCAGCAATTGAGTGTTTTGAGGGTTTATAAGTCTTGATTGAGGTCTTCAGTATCGATCAGTGTTCTGTTTTCCAGTGGGAAATGTAGATATTTTTACTGAAAAGATGGCTTGGCTGTGTATGTCAGAATTTTCTGTCTCTCCTGACATCCAAGCTGAAGTGACAAATTTTTTGACTTACTGACCCCAACAAAATAAATGAGGCAGCATGCCTGCATCAGTGAATTTGCATGCAATGTTGAGGACAGAATGTCATGTGGTGCTAAGACAAAATTGTTCCGTGTTTTACAACATAATAACCCCAGGAAGAAATTTAAGCCTTCTACAGTTGTCATATGACAACCTTCCACAGGTGAAAATCCTGCAAATTTAGGGGATGACCGAACCAATTGATTTAAATCAGGACATGGATGGTAGTGGAAGGATATTCACCACTCCATGGATCTGGCTTTGGGAGGTGGTTTATGGTCTGCAGCCTTGAAGTCTAACAGAGCTTTCATGTCCAAAAAGCTGTGAGAGACGTGGTCTCACACATCTCAGTGCTGAGAAAGGACAACGCTGGGACAGAGTTTGCAGCTGCACACAGAGCTAATTACAGAAATGTCGTGGGTTAAACCCAGCCCTTCTTTCTCAGGCAAAACATATTCTTTCAAGGCCCTTCTGCAAGTGAAAATATATCCTTTTCCTGCTTTGCAGAGCTCCTTGGAATTCCCCACCAACCCAACATGTAGCAGCTGCAAAGGACTTCTTTTGGAGCACTTCAGCTTTCTCACCCACAATGCTCTCATCAACTGAGCTTGTACCTCAACAATTGAAATGAATTTTCCTTTCTTCACATTCAGGTACATTTTTCCATCTGGCATCCACTGCAGTCTTGTTTTCCTTGTTGCCCATTAACAAAACACATTAGGAAAACCTCTGGGTACCTTTAGAGAACAAGTATTGATTTACAAACTTCTATGGAAGAAAAAAATTATTTCTTTCTGAGCAAATGATCTCCTCTGAGATGTCAGGCTGTTTTGACACTGAGTTGATGGATAACCTTGCTCTGCTCTAACAATTACATTCTAAAAAGCCTCACTGATTAAAACCTGGTTCCTCTAATTTGGATTTGGGGCTGCCACATGTCTCTTATTCAGTCTCTCCAACAGAGCCATTGAAAGTCAACATAAATACCCTTGTAAGCATGAGAAGAACGTGGTTGTAAATTTCCTTTGGGTCAAAAAGATTAATTTGTTCTATTAATTAGCATTCAGGCCACTGAGATTTAAATACAACTTGTGGAATGCTAAGCGAAAGAGTCTACAAGGATCTAATATCTACTTTGTTCTACTTGATTAAACACAACACAAGTGCCACTGGACCTCTTGGAACTACATAATATACTTTTATACCCAGATGTCCCAGTTTCTCCTTCATTTGCATTTCCTCAGACTTTTAAACTCCAGTACTTGCTATCAAATCTCCCATGCAGAGAGAAAGTCTGAAAGAAATTAGCTTTCTTCAGCCCAGTGCTTTTTTTTCTTTTCCTTTTTTTTCTTTTCCTTTTTTACTTTTCCTTTTTTTTCTTTTCCTTTTTTTCTTTTTCTTTCCTTTTATTTTTATTTCCTTCCTTCCTTCTCTTCCATACCTTCCTGTATGGCCTAAATCACAAATTAACATCAGAAAGAACTGATAAACTGTAAACTGGTTTTATTTGTATCCAAATATATCTATATCTAATATATCTATTTGGATATATATATTATGTATATATATTTTTATACTTATTTGATTGAATAAGTAGATTGTGTCTGCTAAATTCACATTGAGAATCACACAGTCACAAGCTCTTCTTGCTATGCTCTAAGCATTTTATCCACTGAAAATGTACCATTGAAGGAACTTTTTTAAAAAAAACTATCCAATTAAACATTAAATAAAGTAATTTTTCCTTGTTTAAAACACAACGCTTCCTATTATTACAAAGCCTTTTATTAGTTTCCTTTTCTTCTTTGAAAAAAAAGTGAACATTTCACCTTCAGACTCATCATCTTTCATTAGCATATAATACAGTCAATCACCTTAATTGCTTATTTTCTAGTTGCATGCCCTAAGTAAGATCAGGTAAATCCTTCTTGTTTTTGTTTATTTTTCCCCTCGTGTTTCCAGCTGTTCTACCTACATTGCAGCAATATCTGCCCTACTTTATTCAGACTCCTAAATCCAGTATCATCCCATTTCAACAGCTTGTGAGTGGATTCCTGGGAACACACAAAATAGGCCAATGGTGTGGGGTGAGCTCCAGGGTAAATAACAGAAATAACAAAGGTCTGAGCTGCAGAGAACATCCCTGCTGGCAAAAATAACCAGGATATGACAAAATAAGTGTAAAGTTTCCAAAATTTTAAAAATGTCTTATATTTGGAGAGTGAAATAAGGTGGTGTGCCCATACATTCTTGTTAGCTTATACTGTCAAGGTTGTATTTATATATTTTCATGGTCATGTGCATCAATCTCCTATGCAGAAAAAAAAAAAGAATTATTTTCATTAAGAATACATTTTTTAGTTTGGCTTTGTTAGTCATAATCCATAACTTTGGAAAGTGTAACTGGAAACGTTACAGAAATAAAACAAAACAAAAGTAATGGTTAAATGAAACTGAAAGGTGAGTACCTCATCTACCGAAAATTGAATTTGTCAGTGAAGGGCGTAATCACTATTAAGTAATTCAGGTTTCACATGTGTTAGAACATTAAAAAAAAATCTCATTTAATTAAAAAATCCTTTATTTCAACCTGAGTAGGAAGCAATTCAGAGAAAAATATATGTATTATCTATATATACGCATACATATATATATAATGTGTATATTACATAGTTCAGTTTTTAATCCCAAGCAAAAATGTCCTTGTGAGGTGTACTCAAAAAGACTTAATATCAATGTTTTACTAGTTTCTGGGGCAGAAAGGTAATCTGGGCAAGAACCCAGCTGGTAAACATAGGTACAGCTCTACACTGTCCAGCTTGGGATAAAATATTTGTGAAGATCTGAGAGACCAATATGTTGCTTTCCATAGACCAATGCCTAATTATCTGTGTGGTCAGGCATGAAAATCTTATTATTCTCACCCAAAAATAACCAATGTCATTTTGGCCTTTGAAAGTCACAGGCTTTGCACAACTGTATTTGTTAGGTGTAAGTTCTTCTTTCAAGCGAAAAAAAAAAAAAAATGCACTTAAGGAAGTTTTCAATTTTTTTTCAGCTGTATATATATTTTGCAAATTTTCATTCCCCCGACAGCAGTATGATTAGTCTACTGATCTTTTCATTTCACTTGGAAGAGACAGCAAAACCAGGGAAACGTTGTGTATTGATGTATTGCTATCATTGCTGCAGTGACAGCTTTAGTCATACTCTATGTGAGACAGTCATTAGCCAAATGGAAATCTGAGGCCAGAAAGCATTCCTGATGTTCAATGAGATAGCTCAGTTATTTGAAAAACAGTGTGTATTTCATCACAAAAGTCTCAGATTCCTCACCAGGATAATTTATTTTTCAGGCTTTAGAATTCAAAGTAGTGCCACCCAAAGCCTTCCAATTGCTTCTCAATATTTAAATGGATTTTGGTGGTACATTTTTTTCCATCCAGGTCTCTGCACCTGCAACAAACCTGTGTTGTTTGGACACTTGCACATCCATGGGGGTCCAGTTCCACGTTCCTACATTGGTTTTATACACGAGTAAAAGCAGAGAACCACACAGTAATATTTTACAGCCTGCTGCAAATGAAGACTTTGAGTGTTGAGCTACACCAGCCTAAAATTAATCTGAAAAAGAAATAAGCTCTCGATATTCTGTGCTGATACAACCCACATGGAGTACCTCTTCTGAGTGGTATTGATACTAAATTAATTGTGTTATTCTATTTTCTGAATATCTGAAAAAGCCTTTCTACCCTCATCAGTGACCTCATCAGTTCTGTCTCCCTTTGCAGAACTGCAAGTTTAAATGTCATAAATTTTAATGTGAAAATCCTCCTCTCTTTTCATTCCGGCATTTCAATGCAACTTATCTCGAACAAAATTGCTTGGCAATGGATTGTATTTAAATAAAAATGAAAAACATTAGTTAAAAAAAAACCCACAAAAAATC
>VZTG01021099.1:1567158-1603496 GCA_013397845.1 Melanocharis versteri | reverse complement strand
ATTGCAGGGTAGGGATTAACATATGACAAATATTTGGGGAAACATCTCAGGATGGCTTGAAGTTTCACCCTAAGCAGGGCTCAGGGCCGGTGGCCATATCCGCCCAATGGACATGCTTGGTGGTTTTTGAAGTTTAGAGAATCTTAAATTTAGGAACCATTAATTGCAAAGTTTATTCCTTCTGTTTAGGTTTTTTTGGTTTAGCTTGGTTTGGTTTTTGCTTTTTGGGGGGTTCATTTTCTAACTTCTAGTAAGGGTAGCAGTTTCAAGATTAGGATTCCATATTTTTTCCTCCATTAATTCAAAAGTTTTATTTTTATTCCAAAACCATAGAATAAACTTCTCGTTTATACTGTTGACTTCTATGACTTTACAACAAGAACGTTGTAGTCCAGTAGCAGGCAGTGAAATGTCTCTAGGAAAAAGAATATCTATTTAGAGACCAATGACGTAGGTACCGAAAATACTTAGTCTGGACTTTTTGCCTCAGTTTCAATTTCCTTTTTATCTTTGTTTAGTACTTCTTAACCAATCCTCAAATATGTGAGTTTGAGATACCATAGCTTAGCTATCACAGGGAAAAGTTGCTCATTTTACGTAATTAAAGCAAACCAGGATCAAAGTGGTTTTATTGATTTACTAATGACGTGCAATTAGCTGGCAAACAGTGAGCTATGCCTTTAGGATCAATATGAGTTACAGAACGAATAAACTTTCCATCCTGGCTGCTTACAAGATGTTAATAAATACCTAAATCCCAAAGAGTTCCTTGTCTCTCACTCACAGGTGCACACACATATACACATACACAGCTGCACACGCAATTAGGGGCATCTCCACCCTCTTTTCTGGGACTGTAGTATAAGTGGGTCTGGGGATAAATCCTCCCTTTCCCACCCCTGGGCAGCACCATGATCCCAGAAATGCTCATTAAGCCTCGACCCTGATAAACAGTGCCTGGGGTCAGCTTCTCTTGAGCTTATCAGAAACCCTGTCTGCCCACAGGAATCTATGCTGTCTAACAAGCTCCTGGGTTTTTAACCAAAAGCCTTGGAAACTTAGTTTTCTTTCCTGAATAACAACACAGGTGGAATAACATTTTTGTTATCAACCGTTCAAAGAAATTTACCAACCCACATTGCAGCCAGGATGGAAAATTATTGTGGTTAAAGCCATGTGACCCTATAAGCAGTGGCCCTAAGTGAGACTCTTCGAGCTCTCCTGGGACACAGTTGCTGATATCCCCACACTCCCCAAGGCTCAACCCTTTGGCCACTGAGAAGGTGCAAACCCATCCAACGTGAGCCTAAGGGGAATTTTTGACAGGAATATACCTTGAATGTGGTCTTTAGGTCTGTGTGTGTGCAAGTGGGAGTGTGCTATAGCAAATGTGCTGTGAGCATTGTTCTCTGAGATTCTAAAGTACATTATATTTGTGAGAAGGTCAGGCCTATAAATGAGTTACTCTTGTGTTTACAGGAAATTCTAGAATTTAGAATAGAATCTATTGTTAAAATATTTAAGTTAAGCTATTGATTCACTGCTGTTAAGCTTAAATGCTGTTAAACTTTTAAGCCTAAACTGTTCATTAAGTCTGGGGCTAAGTTTGGGGGGGGAGGAGGGGGTGTGTCCCACCTTGTGACTGAATGGGTGGTGTACCTTATTTATTTTTATCCTTACACTTTCCTATCCTTACCCTTTCCTCACCCTCCTCTCCACTACAGCCTCCATATAGATAATTTTTGTGTTGATTTTGGGTTTAGATTGATTGATTTGAGATTTTAGTCTAATTTTTCTCTGTGTGCTTTAACCGTCTGGTTGAACCTTGCCAGTGATCTTTGTCACGCTTACACTTTTATATTAAATCTGCTTTTGATTATACCTTTGCCAGTGATTCTTTGAGCAGCCTTAAAAGACTCATTCACAACAGTGAGTGATCCAGCTTTGAATGTGTTTGTGCTGTTCTCTAAAATCTTCTATTGCATAAGTCACTGAAAAAGAACCCCAAGAATTTGCACATGCACACCTGAGGTGTAGGTACTTTGCTTTTATTGACTTGGTGTCCAGCAGCCACATGCCACTTGAAGTTGTAATCAGCCAATAATTACAATTTCAATTGCAAAACAAAGAATACTTTTAATTTTAGGTCTCCAAGGAAACCAAAAAACACCAAATAGGTAAACAAAGACAAAACCAACCACCCAACCAACCAAATAAGCTAAATGAACTACTGGCTGTACTGTCACTAAGGCACCAAATTTTGTGGATAACTAGTGTCGCGGCCGCTTGCCTCTTGCAGCCCGGTGGGCAAGCTGCGACTTGGACGGAGTGTCTTAGCCACCGGCTAAGTGGGTCCGAAGTGGCGTCGGGTGGCAACTCCCTAAGGAGCGTTCAGCTCTCAACCCTCAGGGAGCTGTGAAGCAGGCAGGTGTCAGTTGGTCGCAAAGGCACAGGCGAAGAAGGAAGGAAAGACTCTTTGAGGCGTTTTCCCAACCCTTTATTCCCCACCAGGCGGGACAGAGGAACGTGGGGACTGGAAGGGGTGCCAGCAAAGAGCACAAAACAAGGGTGACAAGGGTTTTTATACAAGGAGAAAACGGGGTGGGGAATAAGGCTTAACCAACCAAAAACTGACACGTACTGACATGTAACCAATGAGGAAACAGCAAAGGCGGGATGGAGTACAACAACCAATGGGCAATCAAACCTAACAGAGCTTTCTAGACTTAAATGCATAAACATGAAGGGGGCAGAACTGGGGGAGGAACCATGCCTAGATTGGCATGTTTAGGGAGTGGCCTGGCCCTCAGCCTCGCTTTCAGGATCACTAACATTTGAAGGATGATCCTTCCAATCAATTTCATGAATCTTGAAACTAAAAGCAGACTGGGTCACCGCCACAAACTAGTGTAAATTTTGAGAATCTAGCAAGGGTGTGGGGTGATTCTTCAGGCTATCAGGAACTATAGGCAGTGATTTGCAAGATTTGATTCAAATATCAATGTAGAAAAATTAAAATCAGTTTTGAAGAGAAAAATAACTTATTCTGAGATGAACTCAGGTTCAGGATGTATGGTTTACAACTTATTGTAAATGTTATAGGAGCATGGATGTTTGATCAAAAAGGAGAAGGCACCTGTTAGTTGCAAAATACTGAAAGGATTTGCAAAAAATATATTTTTCACAATTAGTTACTTTGCCCTATAGAAAATGGAGTTTCTGAAATTTACACTCCTTCAATCCAGTTTAAAAAATACCGCAACCCAGGATTTTGAGAAACCTTAGCAAATAAGAGCTTGCTTGTGTTTTAGAGGGCTGTCAAAAGTATTTTGTCAACTGCTATGTTATAAAGATTAGCATTTTTAAATTAATTATTATCGCTCTCTGAAATAATTTAATACTAATCCTTCTTTTCTTTTGTCTTCCACATTCACTCCCTTATCTGTGTCGATGTCAGATGTTGTATGGGTCTGTTTATGTTTATTCTTCAGTTCCTTATGGGCTTATTTTCTATTGTTTTGCCTTTTTGAAAGAGGAGTAAAAGAGCTTTTTATATTTTTTTTCTCTTTTTTGTTTTTTTTTTTTTTAATATTACAGCTGGGATTTTATGTGGCACAGAACTCTGTGATAACATCTGTGCATATCAGACCACCATATGGGTGGGAGGGAAATAGCTTAATTTAGTGCATATGCATGAAGTAAACGAAGACTTGACTATTGCTGGGCTACAAATCACAAGCATTACAGGGAATTGTAGGTTAGGGAGGGGTTACAGGAAACCAAAGGGCAAAGACTATCTCAGTGGCATTATATTGTGTCTGCTAGAGGTTTCTTCAGCATTTATCCAAAGCAGTGACTCAGCAAGCACATGCCTAGTCAGAAAATCATTAAAGGTTAGATCTTGACCAATATGAAATGAAATGTCATTGACTAAAAATACAGTTGAGGGCTTCCAGGCTTACATTTATTCCAGTGAGACAGAGTATCAGCTTCACTGATTCAGCTAAAGGCACCATGTGTCCCAAAGTAGTTTCACTGATAACATATAGCCAGAAGTCTAAATCTTCTCTGGCTTCTTTTTAAAAACTGCCTTTGACCGTTACTGCTTTTTAAGTCCTCTTGTCTGTTATCACAATAGGTCAGCTTCATATCTAATATTTCTGACATAAGGAACTTGTCTAAATATACTGTGACTTTTACACAGAGCTGGCTTGGAGAGGCAGATATGCACAGGGTTGGAAGGAAGAACTTAACCACTGCTGAGTTTCAGCTAATTTCACTTGCTGAATTGATACAGGTGTTAAAAGATTCTTTGTTTATGGCTGTAACATAGACGGTGAAGGGATAGATACATCACTGGAGAAGATAATTACTTCTTACAGAGTTGATGCCATTTGATGTGAAAATGTTGTGCCACTACTGGTTCATTAGAAAAGACAAGTCAAAGTCTAAGTAATCTGCCATCTCAAATAAACAGGTTAGAGAGTGCTTGTGAGCAAGCTGGTGGCTGTTCTTGGTCAGGCTAGGGTGCAGAGGAGAAGCTCATTTTTGTAGCTTGTACGGCATCTCTAAATACTTATCAGACGTGACTTCCTGAGAAAAAAGAAGATATGGTTGAGCCAGACAGCTACAATTTTCTAAAAAGGTGGAAAACACCATGTGTCCGAGGTACGCCCATGTTACTAAAACCATGCCTATATATTGTTTCTCTTTCTTTCTTCTTCTGTTTTCAATGGGATCTTTAACTGTGTCATTAGTCTTTCAGAGGGGGTCTGAATAAGGACTGTGCTTTGGGTGACTTACTAGTTCTTAAGGGTTTTGTTTAAACCTACAGAAACAGACAGAATTATATTTATCAAATCTGGGATGAATTATAAGTACATGTTTTCAGACTGTGATGGTATGATGTGTAATGCTCACTGGAGAAAATATATATCAAATTCTTGGATGAGGGATGAAGACCTTCAACTTCTTTCTTCCAAAATTGTACCATGCAACTAGACCAGAGCCAGAGACATCTTTTGCTCTCATTTGTATTCAATTTTGAATTGTTTCTTGCACATTGGAAAATGTACTTTGAGTGTGCAACAGAAAAAAAATTAAAGTGGATGCCAGCTTTTTGGCAAAAACAAATGTAAGGCTGTGCCTCTTTATCTGGGCTGAGTATAGAAAGGACTAGGTCCCACTTCTAGGGAGTGTTGATAATAGCAATAATGCTTATTTTCTGGGAAATGAGGGATTCTTCTTGACCTGCCTGTTCCTCAAGATAATGCTTTGTGTACAACACCAAGTTAGGTATTTTACACAACACCATGTAACACACTGTGGAGTTCAATTTCTAAGAGAACTATAGAAAACTGTAAATAAACTTACAATTCAGGCTCTGTGCTTGTGTAGCTACATTTCCTTCCTTCTCCTCAGAGGTATGTGTGGGAGCTTTTTGTTTTGTTCTATGAACATACCTACTCCTGGAAACACAAAAATAGCTGAGTGTGTATGCACTGAATTGTTGGAAGGCTTTTGGTCTGATAAATCCCAAATTCTTGAGTTCATGTTCTGGAATGTCAGCTGTTAGTAGTACTGAATGGAAAATATCCTCTTAAATAAGTCTTTGGTGTGCACGGGGAAATCAAGGCCTCAAAAAAACTGTGACTGAAAACCTTTTATTGAGTATTTCGATTTAAAAAAAAAAAAAAAGAAAGAAAGAAAAGGAAATATCATTACTAAAAATGACAGTATTATACATAGAATTTGATTTTTTATGAACTCTTGATATTGTAATATGTAATGTGAAAATTATTGATAATGAAAACAAAAATACTAGGAATTTTAAGGTGTATATGCTAAAACAATGAATTTTCCTTTGAAACTACTTTCATGTTGTTTTCTGGAATTGGCATGAAGTTTCTAAGCTTACATATGTCTTATTAATTATAAAGAGAAATTTTAAAGATATTTTTATTCATATTTCCCCTTTATAATATATTTTGACACATAGTCTTAAATTTATTTTTGAAAAAACCTAACTGTTGTAACATTCTAATATCAGAATGAAGCAATGACATCCTTTGATTTTGGAAATGCTAGCCAAGAGAATCTGACTCAAGAATAATCTTTAAGTTTCACTTTTAACCGCATAAAACTTAGTGAAACCATGTGAGGTGTGAACGGCAGTAGAAAAAGCAAACAACTCGTTTTATTGAGTCACAATGCTTTGGTCATGGAAAGTATTGATCTGGCCTATTGCATCATAGCAAATGGACTTTGTTACTTCTTGTTCAGCATCTTCAAAGTTATTTTAAGGCTTCACACCTCAAAGCCCAAAACCTTGCTTCACAACTGGATTGCACAAACATCCCAGACAGCAGACACGGGGAATGGGAGGTGCCAAGAGAATGTGGTGTTAAATCTTCACACTGGTTCATTTTTGCATTTACTTTGCACTGTCCAACATAGGTGGAAGAGATTTTTTCTAACAAATGTCTGAGACCATTTCTTATTAAAAAACTCCAAAATTAAGAAATAGAAGTTTATTTCATAGATTAGCATTATTATAGGGTTTAAAACAAACAAACAAACAAACAAATATTTACTGAAAATTCAGTTGAAAACAGTGAATAATGATGTTTGCTTTATAAACTCTTCGCTCAAACTCTCTTAAAAGACATCTTGTTTAAGTACAAATAGTGGAAATCCATAGGGCAAACTTCTGTAGTGTCTGTGGGCATTACCTATTTCACTACGACTACAAATAAGAAAGTTTAGGGACAAATACGTTTACCGGCATTATTTTCCAGTAGAAAACAGTAGAATACTGATGTAGATTTGAGCACTTGAAGCCAGAGTCAATGTTTGAAGAAGACTCACATTCAGAGAGCTCAAGTAATCCTTGCATCTGTACAATCAAAGATTTGCAGTGTCAAAGATGCTGGATTCAGTCAAATTTGCTGACAACAAAGTGTGCTTCAGGCAGCAGCCAGAGTTTTGAAAATTTAAAGCTGTTTATTTCCAGAGTGCTTTCTCCATGATTGTGTAGGGGTTTAATGGTGTGCGTCATATGTATTATGGAAATATATTTTGTACTTTAACATACATGTGTACATGAAATTCTGAAAAATGCATGTATAAAGCACAGTTGTGAATGTGGACTGTGGGTCTGGTCCACAGCCTCCTCGTTGTGTCTCTGGGATCCGCCCTGAGATGTTCAAGCTTCTCACGTTGGGTAAGTAGTGGCAGCAGCCCCTTCTCCAGCTGAAAATATGGCCTTTCCCTTCCTTGTTGCACACCTGTATTTTCTTGAAAAAATGCCACAAGAGCTGTTTTGTGCACTTCTTTCACAGCCTTCGAGGGAGGAATAAGAGGTGTTGGGGATGATCTTTAAGGTCTCTTCTAGTCCTAACCATTCTATGAGTTTCTTTCAAAATTTAGATTATTAGGGAGTTTAAAAGAAAAAAAAAAAAGAAAACTCAATAAAAATAATAATTTGTAGACCTCAACTTTATAGCAGAAGATAAAGACGAATTTAGATGTGTTACTTTGTTTAAGCCATAGTTTTTATGATTTCACTAGTTGCAAAGTAAAATCAGTTATCATTATTCTGTTGCTGTGGGTTAATCCTGGTAGACAGCTAAGTACCACATAGCTGCTCTCTGCCTTCTCCTCCCCCTGCCCAGTGGGGTGGGAGCAGAGGAAAGGAAGAGTAAAAGCACAAAAACTTGTGGTTCAAGGTAAAATGGATTAGTAAGTGAAGGAAAAAAAGAAGAGAGAACAAAAATAAAATAAAAATTATGCAAATATAATTACCTCTACCACCCACAAGTAGACCTATGTCCAGCCAGTTTCTGAGAAAAAGATAGCTAATGTGCCTAAATCCCTTTATTTTCCCCTCCAACCACTAATCACAACATTTTTATCTCTTCAGTTAATTCAAGTCATCTTGCTGGTTGCATCCTCTCCCAGCCTCTTGTGCATCCCCCAATGTATTCACTGAGAGTGTGGAGTGACAAGCAGGGAGGGACTTGGTGCTGTGCAAACACATTTCAGCTACAACATTAGTGCGTGATCAGCACTGTTTTTGGCCGCAAATACAAAACACAGCATCACACCACCTGCTCTGAAGAAAATTAACTCTGTCTCAGCCAGACACAGTGCAACTGCTATTCACAGTAAATAGTGGCTGTAATTTGCATATTTTACCATTGTGGCAAGAATTATTTCAGACTGACCTTTTTCCAGATGTTTCACTAAATGAGTCTTGAAAGCAGATGTAGTTCAGTAGAGTAATTCTGTTGTGAATAATACATTTAAGATTTCTAATAGATTCATAAGCATATATATATGTTTATATATAGACACATACATGCAACATAGAGCTTTTCATATGCATGGCAATGGAAGAATACTTTATGCTGTCCATATTTTTTTTTTTCCTTGGTTAATATTTTAGGGTTTTGTACCCCAGGACAAGTTCTGTTCAAATCCCAGCTCATGCAAAATACTTTTACTTAAGACAGGAATAGGCTAATCTTTCACTTTGAAAAGTAATTTCAGCTGATCTTTGCCAAAAGTCTTTGGGCAAAACATCAAGCAAAAACTGACACCAGCAAAGAAGAGGCAGTGATATCATAGACGCTTTACTAAAAAGCCAAGGATAACTTTATTAAACTCAGTGAAATGCAAATAAACAAAAATTCCCAGACTCAGAGAAAAGAATCACAGATTTGTTAGGGTTGGAAGGAACCTCTGGAGGTCATCTGCTCCAACGGCCCTGCCAAGGCAGGGTCACCTTGAGCAGGTGACAGAGGAACGTGCCCAGGTGGGTTTGGAATGTCTCCAGAGAGGGAGACTCTATGACCTCCTTCAACAGCCTGTTCCAGTGCTCTGCCACCCTCAAAGTAAAGCAGTTCGTCCTCAGGTTGAGGCGGAACTTCTTTAGTTTATGGCCATTGCTCATCTTCCTGTCACTGGACACCACAGAAGCGTCTGACACCAATGTCTTGGCACCCACCTTGGAGATATTTATATGTATTGATGACATCCTCTCTGAGTCTTCTCTTCTCCAGACTAAACAGGCCCAGCTCCTGCAGTCCCTGCTTGTAAGAGATGCTCCAGACTCCTCATCATCTTTGTGGCCTCTGTTGGGCCCTCTCCAGTAGCTCCATGTCTTTCTTAAACTGTGGAACCCAGAACTGGACACAGCGCTCCAGATGTGGCCTCATTTGGCCCAAGTAGAGGGGAAGGATCACCTCTGCCGACCTGCTGGCCACACTCTTCCAGGATACCTTTGGCCCTCCTGGCCACAAGAGCACTGCTGGCTTATGGTCAACATGTCACCCACCAAGACTCCCATGTCCTTCTCAGCAGAGCTATTCCTCCCTGAGTACAGGACCCTACACGTGCCTTGTTGAACCTTGTTAGGTTTCTCTCTGCCCAAGCAAGTATGGTGTTCTAATCCTGAAGAACCCACTCGCAGCTGGACGCAGGCACTCCCGAGGCTGCTGGTAGCGCTCTGTGCCACAGCTCTGTGAGGGGTGTTACCAGTCCTGGTCTGCGCTCCCCCAGGCGCAGCGCTCTGACACAACAGCCATCATTTAGGGGAAGTTGTCAGCTCTGTGGCTACCAGCTTTGCCAAACTGGGTCTGAGGACCCTGCTGTACCCAGAGCGTGCTCCCCTACCAAATGCTGTTAGGATTTTGTCCTTGTCTAAGTGTGCCTTAGGGGGAGTGCAGCGTATGTTGTTGATGCTATCCCCGTCAGACCATGACAGTTACTGTTGCCTGTTCTCTTGGCTTTGATTTCCAATTCCTCTGGTTCAGTGATTTCTGAATTAAATATGTCCAGATGCTGTGTTTCATTTACTGTGGTTGCATGTGTACACAAATAAGCGTTTGTGTTACTGACCTTTATGCATTGTAGGAGCAACGGAAGCTTTTAAATGTAGCAAAACCATGGTAAAAAGCTCCAAATAGCTCAGTATGTTTCTAAAAGTGAAAAGTGTCATAGCAAGTGCTGTTATTCTAGAAGACACATGTATATTCTAAAATATGAAAATAAATTCATACTTGAAACAATGTATACAGCAGCTCTCTACATTCCCTGTCACTGCAAGTATTGCCATATATCTCTGTCCAATTTTACTTTTTTTTAATAGTCCATTTCTATTTTTCCTGCATCTTATGTAGCTTTCCTTAAAGCTAAATAGGTGCTGAATCTATTTTTTACCTCCCTATACCAGAAAAGAAAGAGGTAAAGGATATGTATTTGAATAGTTCAGCACTTTCTTTTTATTTCGGATGATGTTTCAGATCCTTAGACACTGTACTGCTGTTAAATTTAGTCTCTTGGAAATGCTGTACTCTGGTAAAATTCACACAAGTATGCTATTAACAAAGACTTTATTGATACACTTACCAAAATACACATTAATAAAAATAAGACCTCATTGCAGCTTGAGAAGTATTTTGTGAAAGAGGGGGCACATTGTTACAAGGACTTTATAGCTAATTGGTATGATCACAATGATTTCAAAAGGCTGTTTCACAAAATCATTAAGGCTAGAAATTAATCTTGGAGCTATATTAGCTCAGAGACTTGCACTTTCTTCACACTTTGCAAGCACAACCAAACTGCCATTAAGTTCAAGGTGCCCTCCATGATGCTTCATCAGAAAAGTGAATTCATTTAAGAGTTTTGTTTCAGCAGACTGTAGCTGTAGACAGAATAGTTACCCTGTCATGATTGACAGAGTAAGTGATTTCACGACAGATGTGCATCCACAGGAGTCAGAACATTTGCAAGTCACAGTAGGGTTTAAGGTCACCCAGCTAACTTTATTGTTGTTGCAATGTGCTTATCTCTGACTTAAAACAGTCCTTCTTAAACACGATTAAAATGAATATACATGCCTTAATTATGGCTTTGGAGTTATTGCATTGTACCTAGGGCAAACACCAGTGCCTTGAATTCATCTTCCATATTAGTTCCTTCTTATCTGCCTCCTCAGATACATTTTAAGAGCTCGTTCCAGGACCACTGATTTACCTGTCTCTAACCAATGCTGCTTTATTCCCTTCTGTATACATTTCCTTAAAGATGCATAGGAGCTGATATAGCTCCTGTTTGCCTGGGACCTGCTAGAGAGATAGGCAGCTGTAGTGACTGATTCTGTAGATAGTGGCCTCATGCTATCTCAGTCCTGGCAGCAAGTTATCTAGACTTTCCCTGTTGACTTTTCTTTGCTGGTAAACGAGAAATGTCTTTGAATTAAAGATAAGTAAGTCTGTTAAATAAAATAAAGGCAGAATAAGAAGTGGAAGGAGAGAGGTATAATACAGCTAGAATACTGGGCTAGGAAAACTCTGAACAGCTGTAGAAGAGAGGGGAACTTTAACTGTTTGTGTAAATAGACACAATTGTTAAGATTGTCTACTCTAATTTTAATCAGATGTGTCAAAAAATCCTTTATTAGTCCTTAACCACTAGCTTTATATATTTTTTCCTGTTGTTGGTATAAGAATAAGATCCTAGACATACTTCCCATGTTGGAACTTTCTCCCACCTGAAAGGAATCATCTGATGGTCTGGTGGAGACTTAGGAACTAAGGGAGTCCTTTGAGCTGCGTCCCTTTATGTCAATAGTTTACAATATTGACTCAAAAATTTATTTATTTTCCCTGTGCTTTCTGTCCTCTGTGTCAGTTGCATAATACTGATCACAAGAGCTTTTTAGGACTTAGGAGAAGTCTGAATTTTGCCATATGCAACACTCCAGAGCTACTGTTACCACTGACTTTGCGCTTCCATGCTGGTTTTGCTGGGAAACGCTAACTTTTTTTTAATGTCTTTTTTTTTTTTTTTTTCCCTGAATTCTTCACATCTAAAAATCCCTCTTGGACATCTGTCCAAAGTACAGCAGTTTTCATAAAAAGACTTAACACAGTGTGAGCATGTAACAGGATGTACTAGATAGCAGTGAGGGTGACTTGCTATTTTATTATCAGATACAAGACCTGAAAACAAGACTGATCTAACTTGCTCTGTTTGCCATTCCTTGGAAGACCTGTACAGATCTGTCTGGTCCAGAGGGTGTTCGATAAATGGGAAGAATCAAGCCCATATAGGCTGAAACCACTAAAACGTGTGGCATGAATCTCCCACCCCACCAAATTTTGTCTCCAGTTTATCCTCAGCAAACAAATATTCAGTGTGATTGACATGTGACCCTGGGTGCTTGCAATTAATTGATCGTGTGTACTGCACACCAAATCACACAATTTTGTCTTCATGCTTTTCTTGCGGTATCTCTTCCAAATAGTATTTGCACCATAAAATTGATAGATGCTGACAGAATATAATCCAAAGTACAGATGTAATTTGGTGTAGTCATTGACTGTGGTGATCCCCAGGGCAGCTCAGACCCACAGAAGTGCTGACCTAGTGTGACAGATGGTGACGTCAGAAGGGTGGACTGATGGACAAGTTTGGAATAACCTGCTCACCAAGGAACTTGCTTTGTTACACAGTCGGTTAGCAGAAGGTTTGCCCTTGAAAGTGGAAAAGAAAGCTTGTGCTTTACAGTCCAATTTAAAGCTTTTGTAGGTTGTGCTAGTCTGTCGTAAGGTGGATTGACTCGTTTGTTGTTGGGATGTAGGTCACCCACTCTGTGGGGCTCTCTTTAAAGGTCTATAATGGAATTGGATTGCTGTGGGATGGGCCTTACTCTCAGCTGCAAGGTTCAAAAGCAGCCTATTTGACCTCAATGTCTTTCAGTAGGTTTGTGGGATCAGAAACCTGAATTCAAATATATCCTTGCATAATACCTTTAGCCTGAGAATTATCGTTTTTTGTTCTTCCATTCTTTAATACAACAAAGGGGAAATCAGCAAGATTTTTTTTTTCTTTTTTTTTTTTTAGCTGTGCACATATATCTCAACTCATTCTTGATCAATGTGCCTGTTGGCTGTAAGGTTTTCTTTAATATTTGTGGCAACATACATGTTTTCTTCAGATACCAGTTCTCACTGCAGAAAATCATGCATGCAAACTCTGCTGTCTTCTGATAACATAAAACCAAACCGTAGGACTGGGATGATGATATATTTGTCAGTCATCACAAATGCATGCTGGCATAGAAACTACAACACTTACTAAAAACACTAACAGTATATAAGCTAACTAAAAATCCACAAATTCTGCCTATGTGCACTCTTAAGAAACTATTATGTTTTATACAAATTTTTTATTTTTTAAATACTATCAAGTTATAAATAGATTTTAAAAATTGTTTTATGTAATATTTATTTCACAGTTGTGATATTGTTAATGTCTCTGTAGAAATCATCCTTTTTAAGGCAAGGTATGTTGTATTTAGACGTCATTTGTGGTTCTGGCATAAACCTTTTGACACAAAACCACTTTTTTATCTTGCTTGCTAATTTTCATTTATTGGAATTAGTACCACTAAATAGAACTACTCTGCAATTACAGTTATTATTTATCTGGGTAGTGTCCCTTTTTTTTTTTTCTCTTCAGTATTGAATGCTTATTAAAAAGACCAAAAAGCCCCCAAGTCTTAAGAAACTAACTCAGGTCACCATTGTCTTCAATTTTCTTTGAGCTTTGTTAAAATCTCTCTTCTGAAAACTTACATGGTGAAATTACAGTACCCAGATATCCATTTCATTGAATTCTAGATTTTGAAAATGGGGAGCTATGAACGAGACAATTTTTTTCTCTGTTTCAATGTACAACCAAGTTTCCTCTGGGGAAAAAATATTTAATATAATCTATATATGTCTTTAATCTGAAATTTTATTCATTTTGGGAGCAAATACTATTCTTCTGTTCCTCTGTTTTAGGTGTCATTTTTCTAGATACTGAATTTTGGTAGCTTCTGTAAGCCTGTAGTTGTTCAACACAGTGTATAAATAGAAGCACTGGCTGTGTGGATTTAAAAGACACTCATACTGCTGAGATGAATGTTAAATTTTCTATCTTTTCATCTGATTCCATAGATCTTTATTTGGACTCCTACATGAGCAAGGACTGTTGGAGTAAACCCAGTATATAATATAGAGAATTACAGTGTTCTATCAATCATAATTTTGTTTCTTGCTAGCACTAATTGCAGTCATTATACTGTAGTGGCATATTCATAATTCCGTAACCCAAGAAGGTTAGTGAAAATCCTCAGAAATCTGAGGGGTGCCTCTGGTTTCGCATGACCATTTTGATTTACCATATGGTTTGGCTTTTAAGAGGTACTTAACACCCTTCAAACTTAATTTTGCCATTTGGTACATAAGCATTACAATGGAGACTTAAATTACACAGTTGCATGCTTTTTTTAATGGACCCTCTGCCTCTTTCTTACTGTGGTCCAGAAACCCTGGGAATCAGTGGGACGCCCCTGCCTTAGTCATCTGGAGCAGCGTGACTTTATGTGGTGTTTCCCAGCATTTGGGAGTGTGCTTGGCAAACAGAAATGCTCTTGCCATGCATATTTTAACCTAAAAATAAAGCCCTTCTCCACAGGCTTTGATATTTTGTGATTGGTGTAAAGATAACAGAGTAGATTATTGATTTTAACATCAATGTATGCTAGTTGCAAACACAAGTTTTCAGAAGTGAAGTTGGCTTACATATGTTATATAATGAGTAAAGATAATTTTTTTTTAATGGAAATCTGCTTCTGAACAAAATTTTAATTACATTTTCTTTTCTATGTTACTCAAATTAATTATCTCTTCAGATTTCCATGTGTTGCAGCGTGCAATGCTGTATATTAAAGGCAACTCCCTTAATTTGGGAGAGAAATCCAGTCATTTGTCTGAGTAAGGTTGATAATGGGGAATCTTCTTTTTCAGAGCACGAAGACTTGGGTTTGAAGGCTTTAGAAATAGCTACTGTGTAGAATTCCCAAGGACAAGACAGAACTTTTGTTCTCCATGGCAATAAGGTGGTGCATCATAGCCCAAGCCACAGCCAGGCAGAGCAAGTTGGATGAGTATTTCCAGGAAAATGTCCATTCTTGTCTGCCATTTCAGACAGTGCATGACATATTTCCCTGACAAAGACTGCTCAAACAGGCAAAAAACCCTCAAACTGTGTGTCTGGAATATGTAAGTAGGAGGGGGCCTGGAAATTAGACTCCTTCTCACTAAGGCTGTGATTCCAGTGGCTAATAATTTATTCTAAATTCTTATTTTTTTGGAGTATATTCATGAAAAACAACCTCCTTGGAGTAATTTGTATCATTTTACAACAGTGTTCTTAATATTAACAACCTTTCCTCTAATCGTTACTGAGTTTTAGTATTGAACAACAAATTAACGATAAAGTGCTTTTCAGTCCTATTTTACAGAGAAGTATGAATACCTATAAAATTGTTACTCTCTTTTTAAGTGCCAGACTGTTTGGACAGATGAAGAGAATTCTGTGAGAAATTTGGGTAACCTACACTCCATACCAGTTGATTTAAAATGTATGTGGTTTGTTTTTCTTTTTTACTTTCTTGAAATATCGGCTCCTGTAATCCTATTCTCCTAGGTTATCTCCACACAGGCACAGGATTATGTGTAGACTTAGATTTCAGGAAATCTAATATTACTTTCACTTTTTCTTCTGGGATTTGAAGTTTAGGTCAAAACTACTGACAGAGTAAACTACTGACACTTCAATTTGAATTATCTTCAACAATGTATTTTTGTCTAGAACAATTTGGCAGAGTATCATGACGGCTGATAGATCTTACTGTATTAGAAAAAAAGGAAAAAGAAGAGACAATCTGAGATCCCTAGTGTTAAAACCTTTCCTAAGAAAACTGTGGTTTACACTGAAAGCCCTCACACAACCTGGAACTTTTTTAAGAGAAGTGATAGGACATAAAGAGAAAAGCTACATCACCAGTAACCAAGACAATAGGATGCGGTATGGATTTGGGATGTTTTTTTAATTGAAATTAACTAGTGCTTTTAATTGCTTCCATCACTTGGTAGACTTAGTATATGCAGGGTTTGCATTGTAAACCTATAAAAACTGGAACTATGGCCATGTGATTTCCTATCTGATCTAATAAAGTGATATTTTTCCAATTTGCTTATATGAACTCCTATTTTTTGATGATACAGACTAAAATTACTGGTAACTCTGACTTTAAATACTTCTGGGAGAGTGTGTTGTCCTGATCGAATAAATTATTTTTCATCACTTCACTTAAGGAAACTCCTACAGCTGGACATTGTGGGGTTGTTCTTTGTGTTTTTTCCCACAACCTCTCAAAACCAGTGCAATAACACACGGAATTTTCTGAGCATCCAGAAGCTTTTCAATGATGTCTGAAACTCAAATAAATAGAATTGCTGTGACAGGAACAGATGCTCCTGGCTTTCCTGCCTTGAACAATGTCTACCTTGAACAATCTCCACCACAGCAGCTAATTTGGTCCTCGTGTCGTCAGTTTTGTTTTAGGCTTACGTGGTAATTTTTTTCAGAAGAAACATTCAACACAGTATCCAAGCAGAGGTAACTCAGATTCACTGAGCTGCTGAACAGGGAAGAAATTTCAGTAGTTTTCTTTATGATGGAAAGAGAAACCTGTTTCTGAAGTAATTTGATAAATGTTGGGAACACTTTTATACCTAAACCAGTCTTGCTCTCAACAAAACTACAGTTTTCTCTCTAAGATTACTTGACTATTTAATAAATATCATTATATGAGCATGAGAAGGCAAAGTATATGTATACATACATATATATATATATATTTGTGTTTATATTTTTGTTGAGATTATGTGGGAGGCACAGATCATCTTAATGTATAGACTTGTATAATTACTGTGTGGTCAACAGTATGTGGGGGTGGTATTTTGTCTCATTGGCTTACTACCTGGATGAGCTGCTGTCTTGTCAGAAGTTGAAATTTTTGCAGAATTTTGAACTGCTTTAACAGATGTATTCACTAGTCTTTCAACTTCTAACAAAAATGATTGAAACATAATTATTTAGGTTTTATTGCTTCTTTTCAAAAGGCTTTGATGTATCCTACAAAAACTTATTCTAATTTTGGGGATAATATAGGGCTTAGCAACATTCTCTGATAGGTTACTGAAGCCATTTTTAATAGGAAAATGAGCTTATAGGCTGTCTGTTGCAGGTAGGTGTAACTGACATGAATAAACATAAATGTCCTAGTACTTCTGACAACAGTCATAAGTCAGAAACCACTAGAATCTAAATAACTTCAATTATTTTAAAGATTTTTTTTTAAAGAGATACCATGTCAACAGCTTCTTAAAAGTATGATCATGTTTTGGCCTTCTTTTGCTTTATACCAGTAGTGTGAAACAAATTTAAATACAGTTAAATCATTTTATTGTGATGGTCAAAGGCTGCTTAAGAAAACGATAATCCACTTCCAAACTGACAATTTCTAGTATGTCCTCAATGGGAAACTGGTATCATTTTAAAAGTCCTTAGGGCAGAAAGTATAAAGATGGAGTTGTCTGTTTCTACCTCCTGAAGCATCAGAGGCATTTTATGAAAGAATCATAAATGAAGGAGGGGACAGAGCAGGTAATCAATTTTATATTGCAGATAACCATGGCAGACTAGAATTGAGTTTTGGAGAATAGTTAGCTTGTTCTAATTACATTTCTTTTTCGTTACAAGTGTACGTCAGAGCTCTAACCTCTGTGGTACTTGTGTAGTTAAATATCTCAGCTTGGACGTGGACCTTGAACTCTGCTGTGGTTCCGAATGCTGTGTGCAGAAATCCTCTTTATGATTTCTGTAATAAAATGTTTTAAAATTTAATAAACCCAGACATTTCCATGGCAGCTTTTGAATCCAAACACCATTGCAACTAACCAGCTACAGGTAGCTTTTGTATTAATTTTTGAGGTTATCCAAGTAGCTGTTGAAAGCACCAGGGGTAAGTTACTGAGTGCTGGATAAGTAACAAGCTGAAGACATGGACGCCATGCTTCTCACATGCTACAAACAATTAATTCAGAGCTGTGTGGAACTGTGTTTGATCTAAGCTATGGCCACTGATAAATGGAAAATCTTCTGGTAGGCAAGGTAACACAAAGTGCTTTGCCTGCTGAGCAGTCCAGCTGCTCACAAACAAGTGCTCTATAGGGAAAATAATTCAATTCGTATAATCATCACTGGCTCAGGAATGGAAATAAAAGAAGAAAACAAAGAAGTGATGGAAGTTAGAATTCGGAAGGATTGACAGGAATTTGGGTGGTTTTTCTAACACCCACAAGCATTGATGGCACTTGTACATTAGTCTTTTGTTTTATTCATAGTGCTGTTAATTTTTAAAGAACCATTAATATATTTCATTTATATCAATGAAATGTGCTGTCATTTTTACTCTGAATATGTTTCCGGTATCTTTTTTAGCTTTAAACTTGATCTGCATGTTCCCCACATGTAGGCATAAATTTGAAACTTATGAAATCATCATCTAAGGTAGCTGAAAACTGCCCAAGCGTTTTTGAATCGCCTTTGTTCATAAGAAATGCTACTTGTCTACACCAGCAGAAAAAAATTTAGGGAAGGTGTAGAAAGAGAAGGATAAAGAAGGAAACTTAACATAAAAGAGCAAAACAGTGCAAACAAAGGCTGTTTAAGAATCTGACAGGAGAATAAAACAGATGAAACCTGTGAGAGTTCTCCACATACAACTTGGAATACTGGGGCACATAGAGACAATCTTTCATATTTTCTACGGTTATATTTTGGTACACAGAATTTAGATGTTTCTTGACTCTCTTAAGGTTACCTCCTTGACTGATTTTTTTCCTTTTTTGGACATCCTCATTCAAAATAAATATTTCTCAGAAAGAAAACTCTATAGCTCATTCAACTGGCCTTTCATTTGATCATCTACTTTAGATATGATTATTAATGTCTCTCCCCAAGGACATTTCCAATACTGCAAACATCACCAGCAACCTTAAGGAAACCACAAGAATTGAATTTGAATGAACATTATCATCCTGCAGAAAAAGATAGATTAATTGAGTAGTTTATACTCCTCGTGAAAGTGTATTTGTCCCAAGATATTGTCCCAAACTGGTATCAAAAGAGCCAGTGGTGTCATGATACTACAGATATCAACTTACACTGCAAGGCTTGATCACATTCTGCCAGCAAACTTTGGCCAGCTGTAATTAGGTATAAAGTAGAACTGAAATCTGAGAGCTAGCATGAGTTAGGAAAGCTAAGGCAAACAAAGCGTTCTGCTTCCTTGCATGGTGTGAAGTTATTGGGAATTGGGAACCATTATTTTGTGTTGAAACAAGACAGACATCATTGCTTCACGCACAGCATCTTGCCTTTTGCTGAGAGGCAATGTCTTTGTGTTTAGTTTTCCTGATAGGGATAGCTTCTAGTCCAGGAAAGGATAAAGACATGCTAATCCTGAAAGCCTGATGGTGCCACCTGAAATGAAATGTGGAGACTGCAGAACTTGTGATCCCAGGACAGATCTGAGTTATACACTCAGAGGGAGTTCACATCAGGTGAAATTCACTAGGATAATGAATGAATGTTTAGGTGCTTATTAAATTTACCTTCACCCTGTTCAGGGGCAAACTTCTTTTACTCTTCTGCTATTTTGTCTGCTTTTAACTCTTATGATGTACTGGGAAACAGTTTGTATGATTTCTTATGAATATCCATGCAACAAGTCAGAAAAAAGACTTTTATTTACTTTTACTTGAAGAGATAAATGGCACGGGTGACTGGCAGGATCAGCAATCAAATCAAGGAGTTCAAACGTTTAAGAATGGACTGCCAAGGGAATTAACAGAAGAAAAGAATGGAAGCATTTGTAGATGTTGCTCCCAGGAGGGCACTGAATGTTTTGCTCTTGTTGTACTGAGGCCAAGGTGAGGCACTAAAGGAACAAAGATCTCAATCTACTTGATTGCCAGCGCTGGAGATAGAGATGGGAGATGGCTGCGACTTGACCTTGGTAAAGAAGGTTAGGAAGTGCATAAAGATCACAGAGTAGAAAATAGTGCTGTATTCAAAACTGTCGACCCACTATGCAATTGCATTATTTTCCTATATTTATATGCTTCAGGATTTGTTTACCTCTGGAGAACTGGACATGAAATTGATTTTGTCTTCCTTGCTTGGCTGACTGTTTTGTAGGAGATTGCATACTGGGATGGGGGGAAAAAAAGGTTTTAAACATACATATGTGTGTGTCTGTGTATAAGACTCCAGGTACCTGCAGCTTTATTTTATAAAGCATCTCTCTTGACCTTCTGTTTAATTAGGAATAGTAGAAGTCAAAATTAAAAACCACATAAGTATCTTCCCTCTTCTTTAGTACTCTGCAGTGTTCCTCAAGAGTCCAATACAAAGAAAACCTCAAACAAAACAAATGATAAAAACAAACAAACAAAACCACAAAAACCCAACCAACCAACCAAACAAAAAACACAAAAAAAGAAATTCAAAACAAGTATCACCCCAAAAAATTTCCCAAAGAATTTATAATGCCTCTCTTATTCTGACTGTAGCTGTGGATGGAGCTTTCTAGTAGGAAGAAAATATTAGAGGAAAATAATAGAAGAAGCTGTATAACTAGGAAGAAAATTCCTAGAACTTTAATGAAATATCTGCTGGATAAGTATTTTAATAACATTTTACAGTTGGTTTACTTACTGAAAAATTGAACACAGGAGTGGGGAGCAAAATTAATTAGAATAAAATACTGCTTTCTTTCAAAATTTTGACAAAATTTGTTCATTAAAAAAAAAAAAAAAAAAAAAGAACATCTATAAACAAAAATTTCTACCTTGCAAGAAAAGAAAAAGAAAGAACTGCCTTTAGTAAAAAACACTGCATCTGTACTTTCTCTATTTCATCATAAGAGTGACCATCCAGGGTGGGAGAACTCTGCATCTGCCTTCTTTCTAAGGGTATTTCAACATCCAATTAGCAATCTTCAGTTTCACTTTGTGTTCTGAAATTATTTTTTGCTTAGCTAGTCTTGAAACTTTTCCATTTTGTATACATAAATCTGCTTTAATTAGCTTCCCTTCTCAGTCAATAGAATCACCACATTTCATATATAATTATGACCTCTAAGCTCTGCCTCAAACATCTTTAAAAACCAGTCGTACTCCAGAGGAGCTGGGTGAAACCACCCACTTGCTGGGTGGCTGCGCAGCAGTGCTGACTTGTTATTTGCATTTGGCTGTCATTCAGGAGGTTATGTTTTGAGGAACCTGAACTCTTGCAACCTCATGAATCAGATAGATAAGTGATTGAGGTGGATACACTCATTCACATGAGCTTCTTCTGCATTCAGCTCAGTGGGAACATCATGCCTTGGAGTTTGCTTTTTGGGATAAATAGATTAGCTGGTTTGCAGCCAAGAGCTGTGACCTTGTGTAGTACATACAACCAAGATTTTTTTTCTGATGAAATCTAGGTATTAACCCTGAAATGCTGTATTTGGTATTTGAATTATTTCTCATGTCTTAGATACAAGATCTCACTGTTCTAGGGATTTATGTTCTATTTGGTAGTCTGCTCTTGCTGTTATATTAAATAGCCAAAGCACGGAATCTAATTCTCGCCTAAGCACTGGGAAGGTGGCCTATTTACAGGGCTGTAGAGTGCATAGATCTTACACAAAAGTCAGTAGGAAACTGTTAGTGTTCAACACCTAAAGTTGTGTCCATCTGCTGGATTCCTGGAAGACACCTTTAGGCACGTACCATTGCACAAACATAGCCTGAGATAACATGGTTGTTGCTGTTGCTGGGATTGTAAAATAAAACTGTAAAAATGAAATATCCTGGCTTAAGTTTCCTTTACTGGTATTGATTAAAGTATTTTTTTTTTTCAGAGACTCAGTGAATTCTAGCAGTTTTATTGTTGAATTCTCTGAAAGTAGGTATTTCCCTGCATTCAGCCAACTAGTTAGGACATCATATACGAGCATCTGCTTTTCAGAATAACTGGGTAATTGGATTTGTAGCTCAATGAGCATTCATGCACACTGCATACATAGTATTTAGAAAGAATTTCTGATTTTTCCTTCTTTGCTTAGACCAGTCTCTTACTTTGATTGACAGCTGGACAGCTGGTAGCCTTTAAAAGAAAGTAAAAATTTCCTTTTCACAAGCTTTTTTTTCTATATTTAGTGTATAAAGAGGAGAGATATTTTAAAATATTGCTATTCTGAAAGTTGGCTCAATATTGTCTCAAAACAATAAACCTCAATAACCATTTGTTAGGAATAAGAGTTTGCTGTTGACAGGTAATGCTGAGACCTTAAAGAACAAAGTCAGAAAACTGCTTCTAGTTTCCTCCTTCTTACCTGGGAGCAAAGAGGTGTTTAAGTAATGCAGTTTGTCACCTTCCTCCTTATTTCTGCTTGACCTTATTCTAGCTGCTGAGTTGAGTATCAGTTACAGAAACGTGTATTTGGGGTTATCTATGATGACAAATATGAAATTAGGAGCAGAGAAATATCTCCAAAGTTTGAGCTGAACTAAAATCTATAGTAAAATTAAACTATTATATTGATCTGTGATGCATAATCAGAATGGTATAAATTTCACTTTTTGTGTTTCAAGAGAGCTGTTCTTAATAAATGTAAACAGTCAAGCCAATATTTTACAACCTGTTGTGCATAACTTGGAAAGGGTATTAGACAATTTCAAGAAATTCTAATTTCAGGGTATATTTAAAGAGAAAGAAGGGCAGCAGACTATAGGCAGCAGAATCTAGGCACAGCAATCTGTGCAGGTTTTATTTGTCCTTTAGGGCTCCTGAGCGATTTCTGTGAATGTGTCTGCCAAAACCTAACCACTAGGGTGCAGATATGCAGCACAAACCACGGTGGGGAGTGTGTGCAAACGTGTCTCACCACTTCAAAAGGTGCTGCTTTCCTTCGATGCAACTAACACTTTGACAATATTTCACACTCTGCGAGTATTTATTAGTTCTCAGAAACCAAAGCCTTCACCCTTGCATTCTTTAAGTTAATGTTTGGAAAGCTTTCTGTTGTGTTCTGTACTTATTAACACATTTCTAGAGTCCTCTTATTAATGCAATTATATAGAAAAGCTTTTAAAGCATTCATGCTTAAAGCAAAGGCATGAAAAGCCAAGTGCACTGAATGTGACCTTGTGGTTAAAACTGTCATGTGACAATTCTGGTGTTACCAAGTCATGCTTGAGGCAGGACTGTTGCGTGCAACAGCATGAATTGACAAGGGAGAATGGCTTCAAACTGAAAGAGGGTAGGTTTAGATTAGATATTAAAAATAAATTCTATACTGTGAGAGTGGTGAGGCCCTAGCACAGGTTGCCCAGAGAAGCTGTGGATGTCCCATCCCTGGAAGTGTTTAAGGTCAGGCTGGATGGGGCTCTGAGCCACCTGGTCTGGTGGAAGTTGCTCCTGCCCATGGCAGAGGGTTGGAACAAGATGATCTTTAAGGTCCCTTTCAACCTGCGCCATTCCATGATTCTGTAAGGAAGAGGACGCTTGTGCAGCTTCATTGGTAAAAGCTGGGCTGAGGATTTGTAAATTGGTCATTAGAAGCAAGAACTGGTAACTCGCAAAACTCCCACCTACAGGCACAGTTTTGCTCTGAACCACTGTTTCATATTTACAACTTTTACTTTTTTCTCATTAACATTAAGACAAAAGTACTTTCTTTACTGCAGTATTTTTAAGATGAGAACATTTTTATTTCTTGATGGAGAACCATTATGGGTGCTGCAGAACATTAAATTGGGTGGCCATTTTGTGCATTGACAAGATCACAGGTAGCAAACACATCTTTCCCATTTGTGATTTTATTAGAGGTAATAAACAGTCACTGATGTCCAGCACTACTTTCTTTCTTGCAGAAAGGAAGGCAATGTTTCTAGTATAAATAGTGCAATTGGTCTGCACTGTGGATGTGAAACAAATGTCTAGCCTTGAGACAAGAATACATATTTTCCTCAAATATTAATCCTTTCTATCAGATTAATATTCTCTTTTGCAGTAAATTTTCCAAGATGTTCCATCTTCTTTTTCATCCTGTAACACATCAGTTTCTATTTTAATGCAGTCTTATTCCCTCTTCTTAAAACAGTTTTCATTTTTACAGACCACATTTCCTGCAGTGCTCTTTTCAGCTCCAGCTCACGCACACTGAACCAAAAAAGAGCCTGACTGCTGTTCCATAGACAGCCTGCCTTCATTGGACCTCTGGGTGCCATGCAATCCTGCATTTCCTCTTCACATGCTTTCTGTGAGGCTTTCTGCCACCTTGTCTTCTTGTCTTTTTAATGACAAGCAGTATTTGAAGCAGGAAAAATAAGATTTTATAACTTTCCAAGGCCCAGTATCACTGCACTTCTGCTGGCTAAAGAAATACCCTAAAAAGCCAAGGCATTCCTTTACATCCATTTTACTCCTTCCAATCTCGCTGATTTGGAGATGAAGCTTTTCTAAGTTTTCCTTCAGCACGTTTGCTATTTGCTGTATGTTTGTTCCTTGAGCAGTCCACTTAGAAAGCACAGCTTTTAATTTCCTTTCCTGTGTCTAGGAAAGGATCAGTCATCCAAAGGTTTTCTTTTCAGTGGTAATGTCTGGAGGATTTTGTTTGTTCCTCTGTTTCAGTGGGGATCTTTTTTGGTTGGTTGGTTGGTTGATTGGTTGGTTGGTTGGTTGGTTGGTTGATTGGTTTTGGGGGGGATTTTTTCTCTTCTTCTTCTGGTCTTCTTCTGATCAGCAGGTTGAGGGAATTGATTCTCCCCCTCTGCTCTTGTGAGAACCCACCTGGATAACTGCAGGTCTAGGGTCCCATCACAGGAATGACAGAGACCTGTTGGAGTGAGTCCAGAAGAGGCCACCAAGATAATCCAAGGGATGGAGCAGCTCTGCTATGAGGAAAGGCTGAGACAATTGGGATTGTTCAGCCTGGGGAAGAAGAGGCTCTGGGGAGACCCTAAAACCCCTCCCAGTACCTAAAGGAGGCTTTAAAATGAAGCTGGAGAGGGACTTTTGACAAAGGCATATAGTGAAAGGACAAGAGGCTTTAAACTGAACGAGAGTAGATTTTGACTAGATATTAGGAAGAAATTCTTTACTGTGAGGGTGATGAGATATTGGAACTTGGTACTCAGAGAACTGTGTTTGCCCCATCCTTGGACGTGTTCAAGGCCAGGTTGGATGGAACTCCGAGCAACCTGGTCTAGTGGGAGGTGTCCCTGCCCACAGCTGTGAGGTTGGAAATAATGAATTTTAAGGTTCCTACCAACCCAAACTCTTCTGTGATTCTGTGCTCAGGGATTCTGTTCACTCCAAATCCTGCTGGAGGAACTGCTTTTCACAAAAGTTTGATCTTGGCGACTGTGTTTTGTCCCAAGGTGTTTGTATTTGAGTAATATCCGCTAAGTGGAGTAGTATGGCGCTGAAATACTCTCCCTATTTTTGCTGAGATCACTGTTATATCATACCCATATATTACTTCTTTATGCATATTTGGACTGTCAACAACTACACAGCTGAAAATTTATCCCCAAAAAACAGGCAAACAACATAAGCAATGTATCTGCTGGTGCTGAGTGAAAGATGTTTTGGTATCAAAATGAGATGAAAACCTGTTTATGCCCATGCAATTGCTCATTCATAAAACTAATGCAGTGATTAAGGGTTTAGGGTGGGGTGCTCCATTGTGCAATCTTTTAGTATTTGCTTTGATTCAATGTCTCTGTTTCCCTGTAGTTGGAAAAAAAATTGGGGTTTAAGATTTTGATGCCCTTAGTTGCTCCCAACTGAATCAGTGACATCTCAGTGATGGTGCTATGAGTCCAGTGTAAGGGTTTAGCCCAAAGTCGCTCAAAGCTACCCCCAAAAGTAAGCTATTGTACGTTTTCTGGAGCAGTGAAATAATCAAAATTATAATCTAGAACTATAACAGCAAAACCTAGAAATAGTAATGTAAAAGGTATATAAAAATATGGAGTTTAAGCTGATCCTTAACTATTAGAACATTGAAAATTATTTTGTAGAGGAAGCCACAGTATTCTCTGCCTCCTGCAAGGTATCTTTCAGTATAACAATTAGGTTCTGTAACTGAAAGAAAAGTCAGGTTATTTCATTACAATTATGTCCATGTTTCTAACATGGAAACACTTTTTTTTATTTCCTTTTTTTCTCTAATGAAAAGTAGCAAGCTGTTGTTTTAAATGTCACAAATATATTTGGAATTAACATCCATTGAAAAAAAGACTGTATTTTCATTATTAGTCATTGGATCTCCACAAATTAAGACAAAATCATCCGTAATTTGTATCTCATTTTCACCTTTTACTTAACACTTCTGCAAATTAAAATAAAAAAATAATTTGCAGATATCCAAAAATATCAGTAAGGTACCAGCTCTTCTGGTCAGTCTTTGAGCTTTTCTGGTGGGGAGATACTTCTTCTCTGGATATAGCTCCCAGTGAACTGAATATCTGCCAAGGATGTATCTGTACCAGGGAATGGCTAAAAAACCTCCAAACAATAAAAAACCCCAAACAACAAAAAAGTAAGCAAACAAACAAACAAACAAAAAAACCCCAAAACCAAACCAAAACAAAACCAAACAAAAAACCAACAACAAAACAAACAGACAAACAAACAAACAAAAAACCAACAACAAAAAAGGGGAAAGATATAGTAACAGAAAGATCTATTTCACGATCTCTTTCTGAATGCTTCTTTCCCACTTAATGTGTGTGTGTTGGTTTAGTTTGGAAAAGTTTCCATGTAGATTACCCTGACAAATAAACAGGCTTAGTGCAGAATGTTTCTAATGGAAAAGTTTTTATAGAAAGGCTCAGGTGCTTGACATTCAGCCCTTCCAGTCTTTCTGTTGCACCCTTTTATGGTCAGAGATTTTATCCATAAAAAACCTTGGAATGCCTGTATGAGAAGCCAGTGTATGCAAGTGAATCCAGCCTCTCTTGTATCCCTTCATTGTCTTGAATGGATCTATGTGGAAAATATGGACATACTCAGCAACTGTATTGGTATATGTAGAAATAATCCAAATGTAGACATTTTTTGTATTTCAAATTGTCTACATTTTCAAAAAAATGAAAATGAAAATGGCTAATTTCATTGCGATATTTTGCTGTTCAGCTTCCAACCCGTATAATGAATTTTAAAAAACATAAAGGAAAGAAGCCATGTCATGCCCATAAATGAAACAAAACTAGTTAAAATTTGGTTTTGCTATTGATGAATGTTTTAATTTTATTTCTTTTCCCTCACTGCACTTCAGGTGTTTTTTTCTGGTTATAAATTGGAATAATCCCAGCAAGTTATTTGGCACTGCTCTTTGATATGTGTTTGCTGGCTTTGTTATAGATTTCTTTTATTCTCTGCCTCTCTATATAAACATATCTCCCACTTTTTTTTTTTTTAAATAATATAAATTGTGTTGATTTTTGTTATGAAATGTCTCATGCAGTGATATCTTAAGCAGGATATGTGATCTTCTGGGATTTTCTTTGTAATTTAGATTTGCATATTGTCTTTTCTTGATCTGAAATTAATTTCAAATTGTTGCTGCCTATTCATGTCAAATTTTCATGTTGTTTCTTTCATGTATTTCCTTCTAATCATGTTGCAATTACATGTTAATAACTAAGTTATTCATTTCCTCAGTTAGAATTTTTTACCTGTGTTTAGGATCTATCCCTATGCATCCATTTAAAAGCAGCCATAGCTTCCTGATAGGCAAAGGACAAATGATTCTTTGAATTCTGAAAACAACAAAATCTATCTAAGAATAACTTCCACTTGGATTTTAGCCGAGCAGCTTTAGAGTATAGAATTATTGTTTAAAGAAATTTTTGGTGCGTCTACAATGTCAGGCCATGTTCGTTGGGAAGACACTAAAGATTTTCAGCTTTGCTTGAGCAAAATATGATTGAAATGTTGAGATTTCACTGGAGTTATTTCTGTGGTAGTTCACTGGTTTTGTTCATGTATCAATACCATCAACAGAGAATTGCACATTTCTCTCTTTTATGCTACTGATTTTGATTGTGGCTCTGCTAAGAGCTAGCAGAATTGATTTGAGTTGAATTTTGCCTTTTAAAAATAACCAAATCTTTAAATTCAACTTGAACTGATTTCCTGATCTAGTTTGTCCTTATTTAGTTGTCTGATTAAAGCTTTTACTTGCACAGAGGAAATAACAGTGCAACTGTCCATGGCAGGGGGCTTGAAATTATAGGATCTTTAAGGTCCCTCCCAACACAAACCATTCTATGATTCTATGATAAGAGCCAGATAGTGAGAATAAAAGAAGTAGAGGGAGGGCAAGTGCCCTTTAAAACATGTCAACACCTCTTTTAAAGCCTTTCTATATTATAGACATATTTTCAGACAGATATTCCTGTTTCATGCTGCCCTTTCAGAGTTATTTTGATCCAAGCACTGTGACTTTAGTAGGTTGTCTTAATATAAGTGTGTAACATAAAACTTCACTGTTGTGATTCATATATTGAAAATTTGTTCCTGGTAGTCCTGGGCTAGAGAAGTTTTGTGTTGCTTTTTATGTGCTCCCAGACTGTAAGGAACTGCCAGTTGACATTTTCACCATGCAAGAAATAAATAATCCATTGCAAATGGATTCATAAATGGTGATTCCAGATGCAGTCACCAAAAACTTTTGGGGTTTAAATACCTTTAAAGTCTGATGCAACTGGAAAGCTAAAAACCTCAGTAGAAAACTAAATACCTCACTGTGAATCTAAACTTCAGATTGCTAAGTGGCTAAAATGCCCACTCTCATTTCTCTCAAAAGGGATTGTAAAGTTTGCCTGCTACTTCCAGCATCATTCTTCAAACCTCTCTATCTAGATTTTTAATGCAATTCCTTATGCTCTAGAAACTAACCTATTTCTACAAGATATAATGTGTTGTTATGCCTTTTGTAACTAAAAATGGAATTAACGATGGTTTAGATAGGGGAGTGGGGGGAGCTAATTTATGATCGGAAACAAAGAAATATCTGAAAAGTCTGTGTTGCAGAACTCATACATTGGATTCTGCCATGAAGATCAACTAAGCAGCTGGGATGGCTTGGAGAAATATTTAGGTGACTGATACAGAGGTATTAATATTGTACGTAGTAACAACAAAAGCTTCAAGAGAAAATTTAAATGAGTTGTATTGTGGTCCATATATTTCATTGCCATCTCCTGTACCACGTAGTGAATAAGCATCATCAGAATTCTGATAATACAAAGCCAGAATTATATTAGTTGCACATTACATTGTCCTTTTGGACTTTTCAAAGCTAAATGTTTAATATGTAGGAGTTCATTATGTATTCCAGCAAGAAAGGCACTCAGAACCCATGATTATCTAATGAAGTTGGAAATATATCAGTACAATTCTCAGGGTGGATTGCATTGTCAGTACTAGTGAGTGTTACCTGGCAATAAAACAAATATATAATGCTAGGTAGGATTACCTGGAAGACCTTTAATCCTCTTCCTATCTTAGCATCCCTTTCAGATTATTCAGGAATAATTCTTCAATTCCTTTCTTCCTGCTAATTTGACCATTATTAAATATTTTAATGTACAAACACTGGGGAAGTGTCTGGGTTGCAAGCTAACAAGCAAAAAGGGAAATGTGTCATGAATTCACAAAACACTCTGTAACTGTTATCTCTGAGTCAGGTCTGTAGCTCCAGTGACTGATGTTTGACTTAGTTAATCATCAATGAGAATATTATCATTTTTATTAACATCACACCATAAATCAGTTATTTCTCAAGACAAAAAGGTTTAAAATTATATGCTATTAGCTATATCCCTCAATAGATTATTTCTCACACATATTGTCAGAAGCACTCAAGAACCACAGACAAGCTTAGAAAGCATCACATTTAAGTTGCCAAAGGACTATTTGAAGTTGAAATCCAGTGAAATTTCAAGTGTTTATCTTTGGGTCAACTTAGGAAGAGTATTGTATGCCTTTTCATATGTTTAGAAACATATGAAATCCCCCCAGAAAGGGCAACAATTTCTAAATGGTTTGCGGTTATTCAGGGCAGAACACAAATCCAGCAATGAGGAGATGCAGCGGGATACTGAGTGGATGAGACACAGGATGGAAATGAAATCTAGTGTCAGTAAACAAAAATTAATGCTTGTGGACAAAACTGCCCTATTTGCTTTGATAGGCTCCAAATTAGCCACTACCAGTCAGGAAAATTATCTCAGTCAGAGGTGATAAATTCTATGAAAACATGAACTCAATATTCAGCTACCAGTAAGGAAAAGAAAAATCAAACAAATAGGGAAGGTAGGCAGGAAATAATGGAGCACTGAATATAGAAAGCAAACTGCCTCTGTTGAGGTCTTTGCTGCACCTGTATCTTTGAGGCTGATAGCACTACTGTTCACCATCCTGTGTTAATTTTGGCTGAGGCAGAGTTAATTTTCTTCCCAGTGGCTGGTGTGGGGCTGTGTTTTGGGTTTGTGCTGAACCTAGGGTTGATAATACAGAGATGTTTTTGTTGTTGCTGAGCAGGGATTGCACGGAGCCAAAGCCGTTTCTGCTTTTTATGCTGCCACACTGGGGAGGGTGCATGGGAGGCTGGGGGGAGACAGAACCGGGACAGGTGACCCAAACTGACCAAAGGGATATTCCAGACCATATGGCACCATGCTCAGTATAGAAAGCTGGGAGAAGAAGGAAAGTGGTGAATGTTGGGAGTGATGACATTTGTCTTCCCAGGTAACCAATTATATGTGATAGGGCCCTGCTCTCCTGGGGATGCTGAACACCTGCCTGGCCATGGGAAGCAGTGAATTAATTCCTTGTTTTGCTTTGCTTGCACGGGAAGCTTTTACCCACAAGTTTTCCAGCTTCTACCCTTCCAGTTCTCACCCCAATCCTGCTGGTGGGGGAGTGAGTGAGTGGCTGTGTGGGGCTTGGCTGCTGGCTGGGGTGAAAGCATGACACTTACTCACTAGGAAAAAGAAAATAGCAGAGAAAGTAAGAAAGGATGAAGATAAATATATGGAATGATTTCACTACCAATAGGATTAAGTAGACCATTACATTAAGTGGACAGTAATACAAATCAATGGGGACTGTTCTGTTAGCACAGAAGAAAAAGCAGTGAGAATGTTGTTAGGCTGAGGGCACAGTAGCAGCCCCTGGCCACGTATTTTGCATGATTTTGCTTGCTCGGCTTTGCTTTTCCCTCAGTTTCTGTTCATCTTGGCTGATATATCTTCTGCCTTTCCCCCTTCTTGATGAGAGCAAAGTCTATTTGGAAAAGCTAAAAGAGGGAAGACGTAGATGATGTGAGATGGGAAAGATGTTCACATGAATAGACAGGAGGCTCATTTCTCAACAGGGAGGAAGGGGAGAGACTATTCTGGCTGGTGCTGGTCTGCATAAGGTGATAAAAGAAACGTGTGCTATGTGTGCACAGGCTCAGTAAGATGTGAGCACGGTCCTGTTATAAAACAGAAGTTTTAAACAGATGCAAATGGGATACAGATGAGGAGGCAGCCAGCCTACAGTAGGTAGAAGTACAGACAGCAGGTAGAAAAGGTAGAAAAGACCTGGTGAATCCTGCGGGAAACAGATGAACCAAGAAGGCAAAAAGTTGGGAAGAATTCTGGACCAAGAAGTAAAAAAGGGGAAAACAGTTAATACACAATGTTAAAACATCTGCCTGTTAAACAGTAGGAGAGGAAAGAATGCTGAGTCAGCTTGGTAAATCGAGGAGATGTGAGGATGCAGATTAGTGAGAGAGTGATAAAGATGCCAGAGTAATAAGGAAGCTGTTGATTCTTCTTCTTCTTCCTGCCTGTCCTCTTTTGCATATGAGATGATAGCAGTGTTCACACAATCAGCTGAAGGCTCAGGGGTTTGTGTGGTACTGACAGCGGAAACAAGGTTTTCCAGGAGCCACATTACACAGCCCTTCCTGGGCAGCAGGATGTAATCTCACAAAGCACTTGGTCCTCTCTTCTCAGGAATACAACAAGGTAGTTTTCCTCCTGGCTGCTCACTTTTGGTCAGGTAGATAGACCTTCTGTTTAACCTCATACAAGGCTTTTAGATTTGGTTAGCAAAGAGTTTGAATGCAACAGCGACTTCAGGACACTGAATAAGAACTACTTTAGTAAAATTAATCTGATACAAATAAAAGACAAATTCTTCTCTAGACCTGCCTTTGGCCTTTATGTTCATCATAGCTGGGGATCACCCTCAAAGTCAGCTAAAACTATGATTCATGATAGGGGAAACTAAATGATGGATGTAACCCAAAACTGGTTGCAAGTAACCCAATCAACGTTGCAACAAGTTTTCCAATCTGCACACAGTATTCAGGGATGACTATTTTCATATGACATGACAAGATGGGAAGTTTTCCAAGTGTACTGTCATGAATTATTTTGTTTTACAGAGAAAAAAGGATATCAGGAGTTGGTATTACTATTTCTGAGTATAATTGTGGCCTGTGACTTCGGGTATGCTTTATTTATTTTTTAAGGTATGGCCTTATAAAAAGAGCAATTCGACTTGATAGCATAGAAGAATAGTGCAATCAAGTAACAGGATAGTTTTGTACAAAGGAAACTCTTCTCCGAAGCTTAATCCCTCCTCCCTCAAAAACTAGTGTTGAACACTGACACCTCTCCTCAAGAAAAGCAGTCAGCATTTTTCTCCATAAAATGCAAATTACTTTAAAAAATATCTCCTTTCTTATTCCCTTTTTCTCTATACTGTCAATCAGAAAATGAAATATAACAGAATCACTTAAAATAACAACAACAACAACAACCACCAAAACAAACAAACAAACAAACAAAAAGGAAACAAAAAAACCCAAAAACATGGAGCTTAACCCTGATTTCTCTCAACTCTTATGCCAATGTAAAATTAGTGTGATTTTGGTAGCAGGATTCTTGATACATGTTCTCTGAAAAGTAGTACAAAACCTGTTAAATCTTAAAGTAATTTCTAGCTTTTTAAAAGTAACCTTGAACCATTCATAGACAAAGGAAAAGTTGAAGGTAGACTTTTAAAATACTTTATGACAAAGCTTAGTGAAATCTGAATTACTCCTTAAAATCAGTATTTCTATTGAACTACTGTTCAAAAAAGAGCATTTTGACAATTGGTGCTTGCTAGAATGGTGTTTTTACAGAGTAATTATTATATGCTAATAGCTGTGATGATTGAGAAAAATAAAAAGCAAAAATCCCTAAAAAGATGAGAATTTTTACCATTTGAGTTCACCGAAATATATGAGACTGATGATAATTTGAAAAAAAATTATTTTTCTCTTCTACTAGCAACTGTATTATAAGTCATGAATATTTCATATAGCCCTTAAACCTAACAATGAGCATGAATTTTCCATAGATTATGTGGTATTGATGTTCAGAAAAGGTTTAAACTCCAAACTTCTATCAGAATGTTGTCAGCGAAGGAGGCCTTTGGAAATTTTTTATTGTTATTATCCTATTTTATTAGTTGTATAAACACATTTCATCGATAATTCTCTTGACTCTTATTAGCCATAATTTCATGACAGAATTTGACTTTATAAAATAGGTTTTTAATAGGAAAATTTTATTTAATAGAATAGACGCAGTAAATAAATATGATTAGTTCTTAATTCTGTACATTAAATGAAATCTAGCTGACTGAAAAAGTAATGGATAGTATTTTCTAAGTGTGGCTATATCTCCAGCAAGCTAAGAGTATAATATCTTCCTTAGACCTAGTGTTGTATGTGTTTTCACATTCAAACTGGTTGCCTGCAATGCACAAGAAATGACAAGTATTTACTCCAAGACTGTGGGAAGGAGGCAGGTCCTCTGTGGTTTTGTGTATATACACCTATAAAGTACACAAATATGCAGGTATGCATGTGTAGCTCATCTAGGAATATTGACTAAGCCAAAAATACTACAATTTTATATTATTTATGAGCCACAATCAGCAGTAAGAATTCGTGCTGATTTAATACTTGAGTCTGTTTTGTAGTTTAACCTAGGGCTGGCTTTCAGATGTATTCTTCTCTCAATCAATACTTTGGGATAGCGTTTTAGTATTTTCAGCTGTAGGGCTAGGAATGGAGAACTGATAAAAAATGATTCTGGGTGAGAAGGGAGAAAATGCTACACAATATTTGGGTCTTGAATTGGACCTAGAGCAAGCCATTTAGAATTACAGGGGGCTGAACAAATTGCTTTGTCCTTTCAGTAAATATCAGTGAAACCTATTGCCAAAATACAGACTTCATTCCCCTCTAGTCCTGGTACCTCTGGAAGTTACCTGTAGAACTGGTACCTGTGGAACCTGCTCCTGCAGGTTCCCAGGATTGTTCAAGGTGAAGTATGCCTAGGACTCCATTGATGATCCATCAGGAGATGCTGGAATTTTCATGGTAGGTCCTGTGGGTTTGAATGAACCTTTTTGTCTCTGATTTTATTTTCTCTTAATCCCAGAAAATATAGGGAAAAAAAAGAAGTATGTGGTGGTGCATTTAATTTCTCCAATAATATGTTTTAAAAGGAAGCATAAATTAAGTTTGGAAAGGATTCATGATTCTACTATTTTTAAAAGTAATTTGTTATGTAACGCCCTTTTTTAAAGACAGGGCTTTTTATATTGCTTAAAAAGGTATGATGAACTTTGCATTTCATTAGTTCACCCTGGATACATTAGTTTATATATAGGTTTTCAAAAGAGGCTAAAGTGAAATGTTAATATAAATGTTATAAAAAAACCAAGCTTTTCAGCAAACATTTTTCTGTAATTTTGATAAGCTAAATTTTATAATTATTTGTTGCTCTAAAACAAGTTAACTTTTCCCTTAGTCTTTTAATAAGGACCTCACTTTATAGTCTAATCTGAAAGAAATTCACCTGAATAATTAGAAGAGAACTTTCTATGAACTAAAAGAGAGGGTGGTTGACTGGGCTGTCCTTTTAAACCTAGACACAGCTCTTTAAACAGTTCCAGTCTGAAGGCACCATCCTTTTTTGTCTGCAGTGTTTGTCCTTCATTTGATATCGTACAAGTGTACCACATCCTGGTTTGCGGTGAAAACAGGTCAGATAATGTCCAATGAAATCAGGAATTTTAGCTTCTGCGGTGGTCTGATTAGCATGCTCATAGAAAAGCCTAAAACAACTTTCATCAACTCTCTTTTTCCTTGCAATCACCATACTCTAATGCAAGTGATGAAAACACAATAGAATAATTAATGCCCACTTTCTAACCAGTAAGCTGAACAAGCTTTCTCATCTGGAGGAACTATAGATTTCTTACCCAGTTAATGAATGTGACTGACCATGTCTAATTTATAAGGCGTAAAAACAAGTGCACTTTCAGGTATAAAAAGTAGCACCACTTTTTTCCCCTGGTAGTCTCATACATTCCCTTTAAAGTTTTTCACATTTATTTATTTTTAATGTACGTTCTCAAAAGACTAATCAGGTGAGACCAGTTCTAAAATCAAACAGATTTACTTAATCTTTGATACTTTGACACTAGTTGTAATAGTTACAGACCTAATGATGCTTTATTTGGTTTCATCATCTTAAAAATCAGACATGTTGATGATGACTAACTATTTCACAACAGTTCAGAATACATCAGGACACCAAGGTACTAAATGAGCATAGAAGGTTGGGAAAGGGACATTTAAGATCAAGTCCAACCATTGACCAAACACTGTCATTTCCACCACTAAACCATGTCCCCAAGTTCCACATCTAGATAATTTCTGCGTACTTCCAAGGATGGTAATTCAACCATTTCCCTTGGCACCTAATTCCAAGGCTTGATCACTGTTTCAGTGAAGAAATTTTCCCTAATAACGAATCTAAATCTCCTCCAGTGCAACTTGAGGCCATTTCCTCTTGTACAGTCTCTTGTTCCTTGTGAGCAGAGCCCAACCTTCACCTGATTATAATATCCATTCAGGAGTTGTAGAGAGTGATAAGGTCTCCCCCAGGCCTCCTTTTCCCCAGGCAGAACTTCCTCAGCTCCCTCAGCTTCTCCTCACCAGGTTTGTGCTCCAGACCCTTCCCCAGCTCAGTTGTCCTTCTCTGAACATGCTCCAGCACCTCCATATCCTTCCTGTCTTGAGGGGCCCAGAGTCGGACACAGGGTGTGACCTCAGCAGTGTCCACTACAGGGGGGCAATGACTGCCCTGCTCCTGCTGTCACACTGTTGCTGATACAGGCCAGGTGCCATTGGCCTTCTTGGCCACCTGGGCACACACAGGCTCGTGTTCAGCTGCTATTGA